>JBBPBS010000933.1:291108-312779 GCA_037974835.1 Cicer judaicum
ACAAGATTAAGTGTAGGGAGGACGAAAATGACGTAAATGTTCATCCAATTACAAAATCCTATTGGATGCACAAGATTGGTTAAAAACCCTAATTGGACAAGATTAAGTGTAGGGAGGACGAAAATGACCTAAATATTCATCCAATGACACAAAACACCTATTGGATGAACAAGATTGGTTAAAAACCCTAATTGGACTAGATTAAGTGTAGGGATGACGAAAATGACCTAAATGTTCATCCAATGACACAAAACACGTATTGGATGCACAAGATTGGTTAAAAACCCTAATTGGATAAGAATTAGCCTAGGGAGGACGAAAATGACCAAAGTGTTCAACCAATGACACAAAAACACCTATTGGATGCACAAGATTGGTTAAACACCTTAATTGGACAAGATTTAGCTTAGGGAGGAAGAAAATGACCTAATTGTTCATCCAATGACACAAAAACACCTATCGGATGCAGAAGATTGGTTAGAAACCCTAATTGGACAAGATTAAGTGTAGGGAAGACGAAAATGACCTAAATATTCATGCAATGACACAAAACACCTATTGGATGCACAAGATTGGTTAAACACCCTAATTGGACAAGATTAAGTGTAGGGAGGACGAAAATGACCTAAATGTTCATCCAATGACACACAATACCTATTGGATGCACAAGATTGGTTAAAAACCCTAATTGGACAGGATTAAGTGTAGGGAGGACGAAAATGACGTAAATGTTCATCCAATGACAAAATCCTATTGGATGAACAAGATTGGTTAAAAACCCTAATTGGACAAGATTAAGTGTAGGGAGGACGAAAATGACCTAAATATTCATCCAATGACACAAAACACCTATTGGATGCACAAGATTGGTTAAAAACCCTAATTGGACAAGATTAAGTGTAGGGAGGACGAAAATGACCTAAATGTTCATCCAATGACACAAAACACCTATTGGATGCACAAGATTGGTTAAAAACCCTAATTGGACAAGATTTAGCTTAGGGAGGAAGAAAATGACCTAATTGTTCATCCAATGACACAAAAACACCTATCGGATGCAGAAGATTGGTTAGAAACCCTAATTGGACAAGATTAAGTGTAGGGAGGACGAAAATGACCTAAATGTTGATCCAATGACACAAAACACCTATTGGATGCACAAGATTGGTTAAAAACCCTAATTGGATAAGAATTAGCCTAGGGAGGACGAAAATGACCTAATTGTTCATCTAATGACACAAAAACAGCAATTGGATGTACAAGATTTGTTTGCAACCCTAATTGGACAAGATAAAGTGTAGGGAGAGCGAAAATGACCTAAATGTTCATCCAATGACACAAAATACCTATTGGATGCACAAGATTGGTATAAAACCCTAATTGGACAAGATTAAGTGTAGGGAGGACGAAAATGACCTAAATATTCATCCAATGACACAAAACACCTATTGGATGCACAAGATTGGTTAAAAACCCTAATTGGACAAGATTAAGTGTAGGGAGGACGAAAATGACCTAAATATTCATCCAATGACACAAAACACCTATTGGATGCACAAGATTGGTTAAAAACCCTAATTGGACAAGATTAAGTGTAGGGAGGACGAAAATGACCTAAATATTCATCCAATGACACAAAACACCTATTGGATGCACAAGATTAGTTAAAAACCCTAATTGGACAAGATTAAGTGTAGGGAGGACAAAAATGACCTAAATGTTCATCCAATGACACAAAATAACTATTGGATGCACAAGATTGGTTAAAAACCCTAATTGGATAAGAATTAGCCTAGGGAGGACGAAAATGTCCTAAATCTTCATCCAATGACACAAAACACCTATTGGATGCACAAGATTGGTTAAAAACCCTAATTGGACAAGATTTAGCTTAGGGAGGAAGAAAATGACCTAATTGTTCATCCAATGACACAAAAACACCTATCGGATGCAGAAGATTGGTTAGAAATCCTAATTGGACAAGATTAAGTGTAGGGAGGACGAAAATGACCTAAATGTTGATCCAATGACACAAAACACCTATTGGATGCACAAGATTGGTTAAAAACCAAAATTGGATAAGAATTAGCCTAGGGAGGACGAAAATGACCTAATTGTTCATCCAATGACACTAAAACAGCAATTGGATGTACAAGATTGGTTAGCAACCCTAATTGGACAAGATAAAGTGTAGGGAGAGCGAAAATGACCTAAATATTCATCCAATGACACAAAACACCTATTGGATGCACAAGATTGGTTAAAAACCCTAATTGGACAAGATTAAGTGTAGGGAGGACGAAAATGACCTAAATATTCATCCAATGACACAAAACACCTATTGGATGCACAAGATTGGTTAAAAACCGTAATTGGACAAGATTAAGTGTAGGGAGGACGAAAATGACCTAAATATTCATCCAATGACACAAAACACCTATTGGATGCACAAGATTGGTTAAAAACCCTAATTGGACAAGATTAAGTGTAGGGAGGACGAAAATGACCTAAATGTTCATCCAATGACACAAAACACCTATTCGATGCACAAGATTGGTTAAAAACCCTAATTGGACAAGATTAAGTGTAGGGAGGGTGAAAATGACCTAAATGTTCATCCAATGACACAAAACACCTATTGGATGCACAAGATTGGTTAAAAACCCTAATTGGACAAGATTAAGTGTAGGGAGGACGAAAATGACCTAAATGTTCATCCAATGACACAAAACACCTATTGGATGCACAAGATTGGTTAAAAACCCTAATTGGACAAGATTAAGTGTAGGGAGGACGAAAGTGACCTAAATATTCATCCAATGACACAAAAATACATATTGGATGCACAAGATTGGTTAAAAACCCTAATTGGACAAGAATTAGCCTAGCGAGGATGAAAACGACCTAATTGTTCATCCAATGACACAAAAATACCTATTGGATGCACAAGATTGGTTAGAAACCCTAATTGGACAAAATTAAGTTTAGGGAGGACGAAAATGACCTAAATGTTCATCCAATGACACAAAACACCTATTGGATGCACAAGATTGGTTAAAAACCCTAATTGGACAGGAATTAGCCTAGGCAGGACGAAAATGACCTAATTGTCCATCTAATGACACAAAAACACCTATTGGATGCACAAAATTGGTTAGAAACCCTAATTGGACAAGATTAAGTTTAGGGAGGACGAAAATGACCTAAATGTTCATCCAATGACACAAAACACCTATTGGATGCACAAGATTGGTTAAAAACCCTAATTGGACAAGAATTAACCTAGGGAGGACGAAAATGACCTAATTGTTCATCCAATGACACAAAACACCTATTGGATGTACAAGATTGGTTAGAAACCCTAATTGAACAAGATTTAGCCTAGGGAGGACGAAAATGACCTAATTGTTCATCCAATGACACAAAAACACGTATTCGATGCACAAGATTGGTTAAAAACCCTAATTGGACAAGATTAAGTGTAGGGAGGACGAAAATGACCTAAATGTTCATCCAATGACACAAAACACCTATTGGATGCACAAGATTGGTTAAAAACCCTAATTGGACAAGATTTAGCTTAGGGAGGAAGAAAATGACCTAATTGTTCATCCAATGACACAAAAACACCTATCGGATGCAGAAGATTGGTTAGAAACCCTAATTGGACAAGATTAAGTGTAGGGAGGACGAAAATGACCTAAATGTTGATCCAATGACACAAAACACCTATTGGATGCACAAGATTGGTTAAAAACCCTAATTGGATAAGAATTAGCCTAGGGAGGACGAAAATGACTTAATTGTTCATCCAATGACACAAAAACAACAATTGGATGTACAAGATTTGTTTGCAACCCTAATTGGACAAGATAAAGTGTAGGGAGAGCGAAAATGACCTAAATGTTCATCCAATGACACAAAATACCTATTGGATGCACAAGATTGGTATAAAACCCTAATTGGACAAGATTAAGTGTAGGGAGGACGAAAATGACCTAAATATTCATCCAATGACACAAAACACCTATTGGATGCACAAGATTGGTTAAAAACCCTAATTGGACAAGATTAAGTGTAGGGAGGACGAAAATGACCTAAATGTTCATCCAATGACACAAAATAACTATTGGATGCACAAGATTGGTTAAAAACCCTAATTGGATAAGAATTAGCCTAGGGAGGACGAAAATGTCCTAAATGTTCATCCAATGACACAAAACACCTATTGGATGCACAAGATTGGTTAAAAACCCTAATTGGACAAGATTTAGCTTAGGGAGGAAGAAAATGACCTAATTGTTCATCCAATGACACAAAAACACCTATCGGATGCAGAAGATTGGTTAGAAATCCTAATTGCACAAGATTAAGTGTAGGGAGGACGAAAATGACCTAAATGTTGATCCAATGACACAAAACACCTATTGGATGCACAAGATTGGTTAAAAACCCAAATTGGATAAGAATTAGCCTAGGGAGGACGAAAATGACCTAATTGTTCATCCAATGACACAAAAACAGCAATTGGATGTTCAAGATTGGTTAGAAACCCTAATTGGACAAGATAAAGTGTAGGGAGAGCGAAAATGACCTAAATGTTCATCCAATGATACAAAATACCTATTGGATGCACAAGATTGGTTAAAAACCCTAATTGGACAAGATTAAGTGTAGGGAGGACGAAAATGACGTAAATGTTCATCCAATGACAAAATCCTATTGGATGCACAAGATTGGTTAAAAACCCTAATTGGACAAGATTAAGTGTAGGGAGGACGAAAATGACCTAAATATTCATCCAATGACACAAAACACCTATTGGATGCACAAGATTGGTTAAAAACCCTAATTGGACTAGATTAAGTGTAGGGATGACGAAAATTACCTAAATGTTCATCCAATGACACAAAACACGTATTGGATGCACAAGATTGGTTAAAAACCCTAATTGGGAAAGAATTAGCCTAGGGAGGACGAAAATGACCAAAGTGTTCAACCAATGACACAAAAACACCTATTGGATGCACAAGATTTGTTAAACACCCTAATTGGACAAGATTTAGCTTAGGGAGGAAGAAAATGACCTAATTGTTCATCCAATGACACAAAAACACCTATCGGATGCAGAAGATTGGTTAGAAATCCTAATTGGACAAGATTAAGTGTAGGGAGGACGAAAATGACCTAAATGTTGATCCAATGACACAAAACACCTATTGGATGCACAAGATTGGTTAAAAACCCTAATTGGACTAGATTAAGTGTAGGGATGACGAAAATGACCTAAATGTTCATCCAATGACACAAAACACGTATTGGATGCACAAGATTGGTTAAAAACCCTAATTGGGAAAGAATTAGCCTAGGGAGGACGAAAATGACCAAAGTGTTCAACCAATGACACAAAAACACCTATTGGATGCACAAGATTGGTTAAACACCCTAATTGGACAAGATTTAGCTTATGGAGGAAGAAAATGACCTAATTGTTCATCCAATGACACAAAAACACCTATCGGATGCAGAAGATTGGTTAGAAATCCTAATTGGACAAGATTAAGTGTAGGGAGGACGAAAATGACCTAAATGTTGATCCAATGACACAAAACACCTATTGGATGCACAAGATTGGTTAAAAACCCTAATTGGACAAGATTAAGTGTAGGGAGGACGAAAATGACCTAAATGTTCATCCAATGACACAAAAACACCTATTGGATGCACAAGATTGGTTAAAATCCCTAATTGGACAAGAATTAGCCTAGGGTGGACGAAAATGACCTAATTGTTCATCCAATGACACAAAAACACCTATTCGATGCACAAGATTGGTTAGAAACCCTAATTGGACAAGATTAAGTTTAGGGAGGACGAAAATGACCTAAATCTTCATCCAATGACACAAAACACCTATTGGATGCACAAGATTGGTTAAAAACCCTAATTGGACAAGATTAAGTGTAGGGAGGACGAAAATGACCTAAATGTTCATCCAATGACACAAAACACCTATTGGATGCACAAGATTGGTTAACAACCCTAATTGGACAAGATTTAGCTTAGGGAGGAAGAAAATGACCTAATTGTTCATCCAATGACACAAAAACACCTATCGGATGCAGAAGATTGGTTAGAAACCCTAATTGGACAAGATTAAGTGTAGGGAGGACGAAAATGACCTAAATGTTGATCCAATGACACAAAACACCTATTGGATGCACAAGATTGGTTAAAAACCCTAATTGGATAAGAATTAGCCTAGGGTGGACGAAAATGACCTAATTGTTCATCCAATGACACAAAAACAGCAATTGGATGTACAAGATTGGTTAGCAACCCTAATTGGACAAGATAAAGTGTAGGGAGAGCGAAAATGACCGAAATGTTCATCCAATGACACAAAATACCTATTGGATGCACAAGATTGGTTAAAAACCCTAATTGGACAAGATTAAGTGTAGGGAGGACGAAAATGACCTAAATATTCATCCAATGACACAAAACACCTATTGGATGCACAAGATTGATTAAAAACCCTAATTGGACAAGATTAAGTGTAGGGAGGACGAAAATGACCTAAATGTTCATCCAATGACACAAAATAACTATTGGATGCACAAGATTGGTTAAAAACCCTAATTGGATAAGAATTAGCCTAGGGAGGACGAAAATGTCCTAAATCTTCATCCAATGAAACAAAACACCTATTGGATGCACAAGATTGGTTAAAAACCCTAATTGGACAAGATTTAGCTTAGGGAGGAAGAAAATGACCTAATTGTTCATCCAATGACACAAAAACACCTATCGGATGCAGAAGATTGGTTAGAAATCCTAATTGCACAAGATTAAGTGTAGGGAGGACGAAAATGACCTAAATGTTGATCCAATGACACAAAACACCTATTGGATGCACAAGATTGGTTAAAAACCCAAATTGGATAAGAATTAGCCTAGGGAGGACGAAAATGACCTAATTGTTCATCCAATGATACAAAAACAGCAATTGGATGTACAAGATTGGTTAGAAACCCTAATTGGACAAGATAAAGTGTAGGGAGAGCGAAAATGACCTAAATGTTCATCCAATGATACAAAATACCTATTGGATGCACAAGATTGGTTAAAAACCCTAATTGGACAAGATTAAGTGTAGGGAGGACGAAAATGACGTAAATGTTCATCCAATGACAAAATCCTATTGGATGCACAAGATTGGTTAAAAACCCTAATTGGACAAGATTAAGTGTAGGGAGGACGAAAATGACCTAAATATTCATCCAATGACACAAAACACCTATTGGATGCACAAGATTGGTTAAAAACCCTAATTGGACTAGATTAAGTGTAGGGATGACGAAAATGACCTAAATGTTCATCCAATGACACAAAACACGTATTGGATGCACAAGATTGGTTAAAAACCCTAATTGGGAAAAATTAGCCTAGGGAGGACGAAAATGACCAAAGTGTTCAACCAATGACACAAAAACACCTATTGGATGCACAAGATTGGTTAAACACCCTAATTGGACAAGATTTAGCTTATGGAGGAAGAAAATGACCTAATTGTTCATCCAATGACACAAAAACACCTATCGGATGCAGAAGATTGGTTAGAAATCCTAATTGGACAAGATTAAGTGTAGGGAGGACGAAAATGACCTAAATGTTGATCCAATGACACAAAACACCTATTGGATGCACAAGATTGGTTAAAAACCCTAATTGGACAAGATTAAGTGTAGGGAGGACGAAAATGACCTAAATATTCATCCAATGACACAAAACACCTATTGGATGCACAAGATTGGTTAAAAACCCTAATTGGATAAGAATTAGCCTAGGGAGGACGAAAATGACCTAATTGTTCATCCAATGACACAAAAACAACAATTGGATGTACAAGATTTGTTTGCAACCCTAATTGGACAAGATAAAGTGTAGGGAGAGCGAAAATGACCTAAATGTTCATCCAATGACACAAAATACCTATTGGATGCACAAGATTGGTATAAAACCCTAATTGGACAAGATTAAGTGTAGGGAGGACGAAAATGACCTAAATATTCATCCAATGACACAAAACACCTATTGGATGCACAAGATTGGTTAAAAACCCTAATTGGACAAGATTAAGTGTAGGGAGGACGAAAATGACCTAAATATTCATCCAATGACACAAAACACCTATTGGATGCACAAGATTGGTTAAAAACCCTAATTGGACAAGATTAAGTGTAGGGAGGACGAAAATGACCTAAATATTCATCCAATGACACAAAACACCTATTGGATGCACAAGATTGGTTAAAAACCAAAATTGGATAAGAATTAGCCTAGGGAGGACGAAAATGACCTAATTGTTCATCCAATGACACTAAAACAGCAATTGGATGTACAAGATTGGTTAGCAACCCTAATTGGACAAGATAAAGTGTAGGGAGAGCGAAAATGACCTAAATATTCATCCAATGACACAAAACACCTATTGGATGCACAAGATTGGTTAAAAACCCTAATTGGACAAGATTAAGTGTAGGGAGGACGAAAATGACCTAAATATTCATCCAATGACACAAAACACCTATTGGATGCACAAGATTGGTTAAAAACCGTAATTGGACAAGATTAAGTGTAGGGAGGACGAAAATGACCTAAATATTCATCCAATGACACAAAACACCTATTGGATGCACAAGATTGGTTAAAAACCCTAATTGGACAAGATTAAGTGTAGGGAGGACGAAAATGACCTAAATATTGATCCAATGACACAAAACACCTATTGGATGCACAAGATTGGTTAAAAACCCTAATTGGACAAGATTAAGTGTAGGGAGGACGAAAATGACCTAAATGTTCATCCAATGACACAAAAGACCTATTGGATGCACAAGATTGGTTAAAAACCCTAATTGGACAAGATTAAGTGTAAGGAGGACGAAAATGACCTAAATATTCATCCAATGTCACAAAACACCTATTGGATGCACAAGATTGGTTAAAAACCGTAATTGGACAAGATTAAGTGTAGGGAGGACGAAAATGACCTAAATATTCATCCAATGACACAAAACACCTATTGGATGCACAAGATTGGTTAAAAACCCTAATTGGACAAGATTAAGTGTAGGGAGGACGAAAATGACCTAAATATTCATCCAATGACACAAAACACCTATTGGATGCACAAGATTCGTTAAAAACCCTAATTGGACAAGATTAAGTGTAAGGAGGACGAAAATGACCTAAATATTCATCCAATGACACAAAACACCTATTGGATGCACAAGATTGGTTAAAAACCCTAATTGGACAAGATTAAGTGTAGGGAGGACGAAAATGACCTAAATATTCATCCAATGACACAAAACACCTATTGGATGCACAAGATTGGTTAAAAACCTTAATTGGACAAGATTAAGTGTAGGGAGGACGAAAATGACCTAAACATTCATCCAATGACACAAAACACCTATTGGATGCACAAGATTGGTTAAAAACCCTAATTGGACAAGATTAAGTGTAGGGAGGACGAAAATGACCTAAATGTTCATCCAATGGCACAAAACACTTATTGGATGCACAAGATTGGTTAAAAACCCTAATTAGACAAGAATTATCCTAGGGAGGACGAAAATGACCTAATTGTTCATCCAATGACACAAAAACACCTATTGGATGCACAAGATTGGTTAGAAACCCTAATTGGACAAGGTTAAGTTTAGGGAGGACGAAAATGACGTAAATATTCGTCCAATGATACAAAACACCTATTGGATGCACAAGATTGGTTAGAAACCCTAATTGGACAAGATAAAGTGTAGGGAGGACGAAAATGACCTAAATATTCATCCAATGACACAAAACACCTATTGGATGCACAAGATTGGTTAAAAACCCTAATTGGACAAGATTAAGTGTAGGGAGGACGAAAATGACCTAAATGTTCATCCAATGACACAAAATAACTATTGGATGCACAAGATTGGTTAAAAACCCTAATTGGATAAGAATTAGCCTAGGGAGGACGAAAATGTCCTAAATGTTCATCCAATGACACAAAACACCTATTGGATGCACAAGATTGGTTAAAAACCCTAATTGGACAAGATTTAGCTTAGGGAGGAAGAAAATGACCTAATTGTTCATCCAATGACACAAAAACACCTATCGGATGCAGAAGATTGGTTAGAAATCCTAATTGGACAAGATTAAGTGTAGGGAGGACGAAAATGACCTAAATGTTGATCCAATGACACAAAACACCTATTGGATGCACAAGATTGGTTAAAAACCCTAATTGGGAAAGAATTAGCCTAGGGAGGACGAAAATGACCAAAGTGTTCAACCAATGACACAAAAACACCTATTGGATGCACAAGATTGGTTAAACACCCTAATTGGACAAGATTTAGCTTAGGGAGGAAGAAAATGACCTAATTGTTCATCCAATGACACAAAAACACCTATCGGATGCAGAAGATTGGTTAGAAATCCTAATTGGACAAGATTAAGTGTAGGGAGGACGAAAATGACCTAAATGTTGATCCCATGACACAAAACACCTATTGGATACACAAGATTGGTTAAAAACCCAAATTGGATAAGAATTAGCCTAGGGAGGACGAAAATGACCTAATTGTTCATCCAACGACACAAAATACCTATTGGATGCACAAGATTGGTTAAAAACCCTAATTGGACAAGATTAAGTGTAGGGAGGATGAAAATGACGTAAATGTTCATCCAATGACAAAATCCTATTGGATGAACAAGATTGGTTAAAAACCCTAATTGGACAAGATTAAGTGTAGGGAGGACGAAAATGACCTAAATATTCATCCAATGACACAAAAAACCTATTGGATGCACAAGATTGGTTAAAAACCCTAATTGGACAAGATTAAGTGTAGGGAGGACGAAAATGACCTAAATGTTCATCCAATGACACAAAACACCTATTGGATGCACAAGATTGGTTAAAAACCCTAATTGGACAAGATTTAGCTTAGGGAGGAAGAAAATGACCTAATTGTTCATCCAATGACACAAAAACACCTATCGGATGCAGAAGATTGGTTAGAAACCCTAATTGGACAAGATTAAGTGTAGGGAGGACGAAAATGACCTAAATGTTGATCCAATGACACAAAACACCTATTGGATGCACAAGATTGGTTAAAAACCCTAATTGGATAAGAATTAGCCTAGGGAGGACGAAAATGACTTAATTGTTCATCCAATGACACAAAAACAACAATTGGATGTACAAGATTTGTTTGCAACCCTAATTGGACAAGATAAAGTGTAGGGAGAGCGAAAATGACCTAAATGTTCATCCAATGACACAAAATACCTATTGGATGCACAAGATTGGTATAAAACCCTAATTGGACAAGATTAAGTGTAGGGAGGACGAAAATGACCTAAATATTCATCCAATGACACAAAACACCTATTGGATGCACAAGATTGGTTAAAAACCCTAATTGGACAAGATTAAGTGTAGGGAGGACGAAAATGACCTAAATGTTCATCCAATGACACAAAACACCTATTGGATGCACAAGATTGGTTAAAAACCCTAATTGGACAAGATTTAGCTTAGGGAGGAAGAAAATGACCTAATTGTTCATCCAATGACACAAAAACACCTATCGGATGCAGAAGATTGGTTAGAAACCCTAATTGGACAAGATTATGTGTAGGGAGGACGAAAATGACCTAAATGTTGATCCAATGACACAAAACACCTATTGGATGCACAAGATTGGTTAAAAACCCTAATTGGATAAGAATTAGCCTAGGGAGGACGAAAATGACCTAATTGTTCATCCAATGACACAAAAACAGCAATTGGATGTACAAGATTGGTTTGCAACCCTAATTGGACAAGATAAAGTGTAGGGAGAGCGAAAATGACCTAAATGTTCATCCAATGACACAAAATACCTATTGGATGCACAAGATTGGTTAAAAACCCTAATTGGACAAGATTTAGCTTAGGGAGGAAGAAAATGACCTAATTGTTCATCCAATGACACAAAAACACCTATCGGATGCAGAAGATTGGTTAGAAACCCTAATTGGACAAGATTAAGTGTAGGGAAGACGAAAATGACCTAAATATTCATGCAATGACACAAAACACCTATTGGATGCACAAGATTGGTTAAAAACCCTAATTGGACAAGATTAAGTGTAGGGAGGACGAAAATGACCTAAATGTTCATCCAATGACACACAATACCTATTGGATGCACAAGATTGGTTAAAAACCCTAATTGGATAAGAATTAGCCTAGGGAGGACGAAAATGTCCTAAATCTTCATCCAATGACACAAAACACTTATTGGATGCACAAGATTGGTTAAAAACCCTAATTGGACAAGATTTAGCTTAGGGAGGAAGAAAATGACCTAATTGTTCATCCAATGACACAAAAACACCTATCGGATGCAAAAGATTGGTTAGAAATCCTAATTGGACAAGATTAAGTGTAGGGAGGACCAAAATGACCTAAATGTTGATCCAATGACACAAAACACCTATTGGATGCACAAGATTGGTTAAAACCCCAAATTGGATAAGAATTAGCCTAGGGAGGACGAAAATGACCTAATTGTTCATCCAATGACACAAAAACAGCAATTGGATGTACAAGATTGGTTAGAAACCCTAATTGGACAAGATAAAGTGTAGGGAGAGCGAAAATGACCTAAATGTTCATCCAATGACACAAAATACCTATTGGATGCACAAGATTGGTATAAAACCCTAATTGGATAAGAATTAGCCTAGGGAGGACGAAAATGACCTAATTGTTCATCCAATGACACAAAAACAGCAATTGGATGTACAAGATTGGTTTGCAACCCTAATTGGACAAGATAAAGTGTAGGGAGAGCGAAAATGACCTAAATGTTCATCCAATGACACAAAACACCTATTGGATGCACAAGATTGGTTAAAAACCCTAATTGGACAAGATTTAGCTTAGGGAGGAAGAAAATGACCTAATTGTTCATCCAATGACACAAAAACACCTATTGGATGCACAAGATTGGTTAAAAACCCTAATTGGACAAGATTTAGCTTAGGGAGGAAGAAAATGACCTAATTGTTCATCCAATGACACAAAAACACCTATCGGATGCAGAAGATTGGTTAGAAATCCTAATTGGACAAGATTAAGTGTAGGGAGGACGAAAATGACCTAAATGTTGATCCAATGACACAAAACACCTATTGGATGCACAAGATTGGTTAAAAACCCAAATTGGATAAGAATTAGCCTAGGGAGGACGAAAATGACCTAATTGTTCATCCAATGACACAAAAACAGCAATTGGATGTTCAAGATTGGTTAGAAACCCTAATTGGACCAGATAAAGTGTAGGGAGAGCGAAAATGACCTAAATGTTCATCCAATGATACAAAATACCTATTGGATGCACAAGATTGGTTAAAAACCCTAATTGGACAAGATTAAGTGTAGGGAGGACGAAAATGACGTAAATGTTCATCCAATGACAAAATCCTATTGGATGCACAAGATTGGTTAAAAACCCTAATTGGACAAGATTAAGTGTAGGGAGGACGAAAATGACCTAAATGTTCATCCAATGACACAAAACACCTATTGGATGCACAAGATTGGTTAACAACCCTAATTGGACAAGATTTAGCTTAGGGAGGAAGAAAATGACCTAATTGTTCATCAAATGACACAAAAACACCTATCGGATGCAGAAGATTGGTTAGAAACCCTAATTGGACAAGATTAAGTGTAGGGAGGACGAAAAAGACCTAAATGTTGATCCAATGACACAAAACACCTATTGGATGCACAAGATTGGTTAAAAACCCTAATTGGATAAGAATTAGCCTAGGGAGGACGAAAATGACCTAATTGTTCATCCAATGACACAAAAACAGCAATTGGATGTACAAGATTGGTTAGCAACCCTAATTGGACAAGATAAAGTGTAGGGAGAGCGAAAATGACCGAAATGTTCATCCAATGACACAAAATACCTATTGGATGCACAAGATTGGTTAAAAACCCTAATTGGACAAGATTAAGTGTAGGGAGGACGAAAATGACCTAAATATTCATCCAATGACACAAAACACCTATTGGATGCACAAGATTGGTTAAAAACCCTAATTGGACAAGATTAAGTGTAGGGAGGACGAAAATGACCTAAATATTCATCCAATGACACAAAACACCTATTGGATGCACAAGATTGGTTAAAAACCCTTATTGGACAAGATTAAGTGTAGGGAGGACGAAAATGACCTAAATATTCATCCAATGACACAAAACACCTATTGGATGCACAAGATTGGTTAAAAAACCATTGGACAAGATTTAGCTTAGGGAGGAAGAAAATGACCTAATTGTTCATCCAATGACACAAAAACACCTATCGGATGCAGAAGATTGGTTAGAAACCCTAATTGGACAACATTAAGTGTAGGGAGGACGAAAATGACATAAATGTTGATCCAATGACACAAAACACCTATTGGATGCACAAGATTGGTTAAAAACCCTAATTGGATAAGAATTAGCCTAGGGAGGACGAAAATGACCTAATTGTTCATCCAATGACACAAAAACAGCAATTGGATGTACAAGATTGGTTTGTAACCCTAATTGGACAAGATAAAGTGTAGGGAGAGCGAAAATGACCTAAATGTTCATCCAATGACACAAAATACCTATTGGATGCACAAGATTGGTATAAAACCCTAATTGGACAAGATTAAGTGTAGGGAGGACGAAAATGACCTAAATATTCATCCAATGACACAAAACACCTATTGGATGCACAAGATTGGTTAAAAACCCTAATTGGACAAGATTAAGTGTAGGGAGGACGAAAATGACCTAAATGTTCATCCAATGACACAAAATAACTATTGGATGCACAAGATTGGTTAAAAACCCTAATTGGATAAGAATTAGCCTAGGGAGGACGAAAATGTCCTAAATGTTCATCCAATGACACAAAACACCTATTGGATGCACAAGATTGGTTAAAAACCCTAATTGGACAAGATTTAGCTTAGGGAGGAAGAAAATGACCTAATTGTTCATCCAATGACACAAAAACACCTATCGGATGCAGAAGATTGGTTAGAAATCCTAATTGGACAAGATTAAGTGTAGGGAGGACGAAAATGACCTAAATGTTGATCCAATGACACAAAACACCTATTGGATGCACAAGATTGGTTAAAAACCCAAATTGGATAAGAATTAGCCTAGGGAGGACGAAAATGACCTAATTGTTCATCCAATGACACAAAAACAGCAATTGGATGTACAAGATTGGTTAGAAACCCTAATTGGACAAGATAAAGTGTAGGGAGAGCGAAAATGACCTAAATATTCATCCAATGATACAAAATACCTATTGGATGCACAAGATTGGTTAAAAACCCTAATTGGACAAGATTAAGTGTAGGGAGGACGAAAATGACGTAAATGTTCATCCAATGACAAAATCCTATTGGATGCACAAGATTGGTTAAAAACCCTAATTGGACAAGATTAAGTGTAGGGAGGACGAAAATGACCTAAATATTCATCCAATGACACAAAACACCTATTGGATGCACAAGATTGGTTAAAAACCCTAATTGGACTAGATTAAGTGTAGGGATGACGAAAATTACCTAAATGTTCATCCAATGACACAAAACACGTATTGGATGCACAAGATTGGTTAAAAACCCTAATTGGGAAAGAATTAGCCTAGGGAGGACGAAAATGACCAAAGTGTTCAACCAATGACACAAAAACACCTATTGGATGCACAAGATTTGTTAAACACCCTAATTGGACAAGATTTAGCTTAGGGAGGAAGAAAATGACCTAATTGTTCATCCAATGACACAAAAACACCTATCGGATGCAGAAGATTGGTTAGAAATCCTAATTGGACAAGATTAAGTGTAGGGAGGACGAAAATGACCTAAATGTTGATCCAATGACACAAAACACCTATTGGATGCACAAGATTGGTTAAAACCCCAAATTGGATAAGAATTAGCCTAGGGAGGACGAAAATGACCTAATTGTTCATCCAATGACACAAAAACAGCAATTGGATGTACAAGATTGGTTAGAAACCCTAATTGGACAAGATAAAGTGTAGGGAGAGCGAAAATGACCTAAATGTTCATCCAATGACACAAAATACCTATTGGATGCACAAGATTGGTATAAAACCCTAATTGGATAAGAATTAGCCTAGGGAGGACGAAAATGACCTAATTGTTCATCCAATGACACAAAAACAGCAATTGGATGTACAAGATTGGTTTGCAACCCTAATTGGACAAGATAAAGTGTAGGGAGAGCGAAAATGACCTAAATGTTCATCCAATGACACAAAATACCTATTGGATGCACAAGATTGGTAAAAAACCCTAATTGGACAAGATTAAGTGTAGGGAGGACGAAAATGACCTAAATATTCATCCAATGACACAAAACACCTATTGGATGCACAAGATTGGTTAAAAACCCTAATTGGACAAGATTAAGTGTAGGGAGGACGAAAATGACCTAAATATTCATCCAATGACACAAAACACCTATTGGATGCACAAGATTGGTTAAAAACCCTAATTGGACAAGATTAAGTGTAGGGAGGACGAAAATGACCTAAATATTCATCCAATGAAACAAAACACCTATTGGATGCACAAGATTGGTTAAAAACCCTAATTGGACAAGATTAAGTGTAGGGAGGACGAAAATGACCTAAATGTTCATCCAATGACACAAATTACCTATTGGATGCACAAGATTGGTTAAAAACCCTAATTGGACAAGATTAAGTGTAGGGAGGACGAAAATGACCTAAATATTCATCCAATGACACAAAACACCTATTGGATGCACAAGATTGGTTAAAAACCCTAATTGGACAAGAATAAGTGTAGGGAGGACGAAAATGACCTAGATGTTCATCCAATGACACAAAACACGTATTGGATGCACAAGATTGGTTAAAAACCCTAATTGGATAAGAATTAGCCTAGGGAGGACGAAAATAACCTACGTGTGCATCCAATGACACAAAACACCTATTGGATGCACAAGATTTGTTAAAAACCCTAATTGGACAAGAATTATCCTAGGGAGGACGAAAATGACCTAATTGTTCATCCAATGACACAAAAACACCAATTGGATGCACAAGATTGGTTAGAAACCCTAATTGGACAAGATAAAGTGTAGGGAGGACGAAAATGACCTAAATATTCATCCAATGACACAAAACACCTATTGGATGCACAAGATTGGTTAAAAACCCTAATTGGACAAGATTAAGTGTAGGGAGGACGAAAATGACCTAAATGTTCATCCAATGACACAAAATACCTATTCGATGCACAAGATTGGTTAAAAACCCTAATTGGATAAGAATTAGCCTAGGGAGGACGAAAATGTCCTAAATCTTCATCCAATGACACAAAACACCTATTGGATGCACAAGATTGGTTAAAAACCCTAATTGGACAAGATTTAGCTTAGGGAGGAAGAAAATGACCTAATTGTTCATCCAATGACACAAAAACACCTATCGGATGCAGAAGATTGGTTAGAAATCCTAATTGGACAAGATAAAGTGTAGGGAGGACGAAAATGACCTAAATGTTGATCCAATGACACAAAACACCTATTGGATGCACAAGATTGGTTAAAAACCAAAATTGGATAAGAATTAGCCTAGGGAGGACGAAAATGACCTAATTGTTCATCCAATGACACAAAAACAGCAATTGGATGTACAAGATTGGTTAGCAACCCTAATTGGACAAGATAAAGTGTAGGGAGAGCGAAAATGACCTAAATATTCATCCAATGACACAAAACACCTATTGGATGCACAAGATTGGTTAAAAACCCTAATTGGACAAGATTAAGTGTAGGGAGGACGAAAATGACCTAAATATTCATCCAATGACACAAAACACCTATTGGATGCACAAGATTGGTTAAAAACCCTAATTGGACAAGATTAAGTGTAGGGAGGACGAAAATGACCTAAATATTCATCCAATGACACAAAACACCTATTGGATGCACAAGATTGGTTAAAAACCCTAATTGGACAGGATTAAGTGTAGGGAGGACGAAAATGACCTAAATGTTCATCCAATGACACAAAATACCTATTGGATGCACAAGATTGGTTAAAAACCCTAATTGGATAAGAATTAGCCTAGGGAGGACGAAAATGACCTAAATCTTCATCCAATGACACAAAACACCTATTGGATGCACAAGATTGGTTAAAAACCCTATAAATGTTCATCCAATGACACAAAACACCTTTTGGATGCAGAAGATTGGTTTAAAACCCTAATTGGACAAGAATTATCATAGGGAGGACGAAAATGACCTAATTGTTCATCCAATGACACAAAAACACCAATTGGATGCACAAGATTGGTTAGAAACCCTAATTGGACAAGATAAAGTGTAGGGAGGACGAAAATGACGTAAATGTTCATCCAATGACACAAAACACGTATTGGATGCACAAGATTGGTTAAAAACCCTAATTGGATAAGAATTAGCCTAGGGAGGACGATAATGACCTAAACGTTCATCCAATGACACAAAACACCTATTGGATGCACAAGATTGGTTTTAAACCCTAATTGGATAAGAATTAGCCTAGGGAGGACGAAAATGACTTAAGTGTTCAACCAATGACATAAAAACACTTATTGGATGCACAAGATTGGTTAAAAACCCTAATTGGATAAGATTTAGCTTAGAGAGGAAGAAAATGACCTAATTGTTCATCTAATGACACAAAAACACCTATCAGATACACAAGATTGGTTAGAAACCCTAATTGGACAAGATTAAGTGTAGGGAGGACGAAAATGACCTAAATGTTCATCCAATGACACAAAACACCTATTGGATGCACAAGATTGGTTAAAAACCCTAATTGGATAAGAATTAGCCTAGGGAGGACGAAATTGACCTAAATGTTCATCCAATGACACAAAAACACCCATTGGATGCACAAGATTGGTTAAAAACCCTAATTGGACAAGATTAAGTGTAGGGAGGACGGAAATGACCTAATTGTTCATCCAATGACACAAAATACCTATTGGATGCACAAGATTGGTTAAAAACCCTAATTGGACAAGAATTAGCCTAGGGAGGACAAAAATGACCTAAATGTTCATCCAATGACACAAACAACCTATTGGATGCACAAGATTGGATATAAATCCTAATTGGACAAGAATTAGTGTAGGGAGGACGAAAATAACCTAAATGTTCATCCAACGACACAAAACACCAATTGGATGCACAATATTGGTTAAAAACCCTAATTGGACAAGATTAAGTGTAGGGAGGACGAAAATGACCTAAATGTTCATCCAATGACACAAAACACGTATTGGATGCACAATATTGGTTAAAAACCCTAATTGGATAAGAATTAGCCCAGGGAGGACGAAAATGACTTAAGTGTTCAACCAATGACACAAAAACACCTATCGGATGCAGAAGATTGGTTAGAAACCCTAATTGGACAAGATTAAGTGTAGGGAGGACGAAAATGACCTAAATGTTGATCCAATGACACAAAACACCTATTGGATGCACAAGATTGGTTAAAAACCCTAATTGGATAAGAATTAGCCTAGGGAGGACGAAAATGACCTAATTGTTCATCCAATGACACAAAAACAGCAATTGGATGTACAAGATTGGTTAGCAACCCTAATTGGACAAGATAAAGTGTAGGGAGAGCGAAAATGACCTAAATGTTCATCCAATGACACAAAATACCTATTGGATGCACAAGATTGGTTAAAAACCCTAATTGGACAAGATTAAGTGTAGGGAGGACGAAAATGACCTAATTGTTCATCCAATGACACAAAATACCTATTGGATGCACAAGATTGGTTAAAAACCCTAATTGGACAAGATTAAGTGTAGGGAGGACGAAAATGACCTAAATATTCATCCAATGACACAAAACACCTATTGGATGCACAAGATTGGTTAAAAACCCTAATTGGACTAGATTAAGTGTAGGGATGACGAAAATGACCTAAATGTTCATCCAATGACACAAAACACGTATTGGATGCACAAGATTGGTTAAAAACCCTAATTGGGAAAGAATTAGCCTAGGGAGGACGAAAATGACCAAAGTGTTCAACCAATGACACAAAAACACCTATTGGATGCACAAGATTGGTTAAACACCCTAATTGGACAAGATTTAGCTTATGGAGGAAGAAAATGACCTAATTGTTCATCCAATGACACAAAAACACCTATCGGATGCAGAAGATTGGTTAGAAATCCTAATTGGACAAGATTAAGTGTAGGGAGGACGAAAATGACCTAAATGTTGATCCAATGACACAAAACACCTATTGGATGCACAAGATTGGTTAAAAACCCAAATTGGATAAGAATTAGCCTAGGGAGGACGAAAATGACCTAATTGTTCATCCAATGACACAAAAACAGCAATTGGATGTTCAAGATTGGTTAGAAACCCTAATTGGACAAGATAAAGTGTAGGGAGAGCGAAAATGACCTAAATGTTCATCCAATGATACAAAATACCTATTGGATGCACAAGATTGGTTAAAAACCCTAATTGGACAAGATTAAGTGTAGGGAGGACGAAAATGACGTAAATGTTCATCCAATGACAAAATCCTATTGGATGCACAAGATTGGTTAAAAACCCTAATTGGACAAGATTAAGTGTAGGAGGACGAAAATGACCTAAATATTCATCCAATGACACAAAACACCTATTGGATGCACAAGATTGGTTAAAAACCCTAATTGGACAAGATTAAGTGTAGGGAGGACGAAAATGACCTAAATGTTCATCCAATGACACAAAACACCTATTGGATGCACAAGATTGGTTAAAAACCCTAATTGGACAAGATTTAGCTTAGGGAGGAAGAAAATGACCTAATTGTTCATCCAATGACACAAAAACATCTATCGGATGCAGAAGATTGGTTAGAAACCCTAATTGGACAAGATTAAGTGTAGGGAGGACGAAAATGACCTAAATGTTGATCCAATGACACAAAACACCTATTGGATGCACAAGATTGGTTAAAAACCCTAATTGGATAAGAATTAGCCTAGGGAGGACGAAAATGACCTAATTGTTCATCCAATGACACAAAAATAGCAATTGGATGTACAAGATTGGTTAGCAACCCTAATTGGACAAGATAAAGTGTAGGGAGAGCGAAAATAACCGAAATGTTCATCCAATGACACAAAATACCTATTGGATGCACAAGATTGGTTAAAAACCCTAATTGGACAAGATTAAGTGTAGGGAGGACGAAAATGACCTAAATATTCATCCAATGACACAAAACACCTATTGGATGCACAAGATTGGTTAAAAACCCTTATTGGACAAGATTAAGTGTAGGGAGGACGAAAATGACCTAAATATTCATCCAATGACACAAAACACCTATTGGATGCACAAGATTGGTTAAAAAACAATTGGACAAGATTTAGCTTAGGGAGGAAGAAAATGACCTAATTGTTCATCCAATGACACAAAAACACCTATCGGATGCAGAAGATTGGTTAGAAA
>JBBPBS010000933.1:318923-334790 GCA_037974835.1 Cicer judaicum
GAAAATGACCTAAATGTTCATCCAATGACACAAAACACCTATTGGATGCACAAGATTGGTTAAAAACCCTAATTGGACAAGATTTAGCTTAGGGAGGAAGAAAATGACCTAATTGTTCATCCAATGACACAAAAACACCTATCGGATGCAGAAGATTGGTTAGAAACCCTAATTGGACAAGATTAAGTGTAGGGAGGACGAAAATGACCTAAATGTTGATCCAATGACACAAAACACCTATTGGATGCACAAGATTGGTTAAAAACCCTAATTGGACAAGATTAAGTGTAGGGAGGACGAAAATGACCTAAATGTTCATCCAATGACACAAAATACCTATTGGATGCACAAGATTGGTGAAAAACCCTAGTTGGATAAGAATTAGCCTAGGGAGGACGAAAATATCCTAAATCTTCATCCCATGACACAAAACACCTATTGGATGCACAAGATTGGTTAAAAACCCTAATTGGACAAGATTAAGTGTAGGGAGGACGAAAATGACCTAAATATTCATCCAATGACACAAAACACCTATTGGATGCACAAGATTGGTTAAAAACCCTAATTGGACAAGATTAAGTGTAGGGAGGACGAAAATGACCTAAATGTTCATCCAATGACACAAAATACCTATTTGATGCACAAGATTGGTTAAAAACCCTAATTGGATAAGAATTAGCCTAGGGAGGACGAAAATGTCCTAAATATTCATCCAATGACACAAAACACCTATTGGATGCACAAGATTGGTTAAAAACCCTAATTGGACAAGATTAAGTGTAGGGAGGACGAAAATGACCTAAATATTCATCCAATGACACAAAACACCTATTGGATGCACAAGATTGGTTAAAAACCCTAATTGGACAAGATTAAGTGTAGGGAGGACGAAAATGACCTAAATGTTCATCCAATGACACAAAACACCTATTGGATGCACAAGATTGGTTAAAAACCCTAATTGGACATGATTTAGTTTAGGGAGGAAGAAAATAACCTAATTGTTCATCCAATGACACAAAAACACCTATCGGATGCAGAAGATTGGTTAGAAACCCTAATTGGACAAGATTAAGTGTAGGGAGGACGAAAATGACCTAAATGTTCATCCCCTAAATGTTCATCCAATGACACAAAACACCTATTGGATGCACAAGATTGGTTAAAAACCCTAATTGGACAAGATTTAGTTTAGGGAGGAAGAAAATAACCTAATTGTTCATCCAATGACACAACAACACCTATCGGATGCAGAAGATTGGTTAGAAACCCTAATTGGACAAGATTAAGTGTAGGGAGGACGAAAATGACCTAAATGTTGATCCAATGACACAAAACACCTATTGGATGCACAAGATTGGTTAAAAACCCTAATTGGATAAGAATTAGCCTAGGGAGAACGAAAATGACCTAATTGTTCATCCAATGACACAAAAACAGCAATTGGATGGACAAGATTGGTTAGCACCCCTAATTGGACAAGATAATGTGTAGGGAGAGCGAAAATGACCTAAATGTTCATCCAATGACACAAAACACCTATTGGGATGCACAAGATTGGTTAAAAACCCTAATTGGACAAGATTAAGTGTAGGGAGGACGAAAATGACCTAAATATTCATCCAATGACACAAAGCACCTATTGGATGCACAAGATTGGTTAAAAACCCTAATTGGACAAGATAAAGTGTAGGGAGGACGAAAATGACCTAAATATTCATCCAATGACACAAAACACCTATTGGATGCACAAGATTGGTTAAAAACCCTAATTGGACAAGATTAAGTGTAGGGAGGACGAAAATGACCTAAATGTTCATCCAATGACACAAAATACCTATTGGATGCACAAGATTGGTTAAAAACCCTAATTGGATAAGAATTAGCCTAGGGAGGACGAAAATGTCCTAAATCTTCATCCCACGACACAAAACACCTATTGGATGCACAAGATTGGTTAAAAACCCTAATTGGACAAGATTAAGTGTAGGGAGGACGAAAATGACCTAAATATTCATCCAATGACACAAAACACCTATTGGATGCACAAGATTGGTTAAAAACCCTAATTGGACAAGATTAAGTGTAGGGAGGACGAAAATGACCTAAATATTCATCCAATGACACAAAACACCTATTGGATGCACAAGATTGGTTAAAAACCCTAATTGGACAAGATTAAGTGTAGGGAGGACGAAAATGACCTAAATATTCATCCAATGACACAAAACACCTATTGGATGCACAAGATTGGTTAAAAACCAAAATTGGATAAGAATTAGCCTAGGGAGGACGAAAATGACCTAATTGTTCATCCAATGACACTAAAACAGCAATTGGATGTACAAGATTGGTTAGCAACCCTAATTGGACAAGATAAAGTGTAGGGAGAGCGAAAATGACCTAAATATTCATCCAATGACACAAAACACCTATTGGATGCACAAGATTGGTTAAAAACCCTAATTGGACAAGATTAAGTGTAGGGAGGACGAAAATGACCTAAATATTCATCCAATGACACAAAACACCTATTGGATGCACAAGATTGGTTAAAAACCCTAATTGGATAAGAATTAGCCTAGGGAGGACGAAAATGACCTAATTGTTCATCCAATGACACAAAAACAACAATTGGATGTACAAGATTTGTTTGCAACCCTAATTGGACAAGATAAAGTGTAGGGAGAGCGAAAATGACCTAAATGTTCATCCAATGACACAAAATACCTATTGGATGCACAAGATTGGTATAAAACCCTAATTGGACAAGATTAAGTGTAGGGAGGACGAAAATGACCTAAATATTCATCCAATGACACAAAACACCTATTGGATGCACAAGATTGGTTAAAAACCCTAATTGGACAAGATTAAGTGTAGGGAGGACGAAAATGACCTAAATATTCATCCAATGACACAAAACACCTATTGGATGCACAAGATTGGTTAAAAACCCTAATTGGACAAGATTAAGTGTAGGGAGCACGAAAATGACCTAAATATTCATCCAATGACACAAAACACCTATTGGATGCACAAGATTGGTTAAAAACCCTAATTGGACAAGATTAAGTGTAAGGAGGACGAAAATGACCTAAATATTCATCCAATGACACAAAACACCTATTAGATGCACAAGATTGGTTAAAAACCCTAATTGGACAAGATTAAGTGTAGGGAGGACGAAAATGACCTAAATATTCATCCAATGACACAAAACACCTATTGGATGCACAAGATTGGTTAAAAACCCTAATTGGACAAGATTAAGTGTAGGGAGGACGAAAATGACCTAAATATTCATCCAATGACACAAAACACCTATTGGATGCACAAGATTGGTTAAAAATCCTAATTGGACAAGAATTAGTGTAGGGAGGACGAAACTGACCTAAATGTTCATCCAATGACACAAAACACCTATCCGATGCGCAAGATTGGTTAAAAACCCTAATTGGATAAGGATTAGCCTAGGGAGGACGAAAATGACCTAAATGTTCATCCAATGACACAAAACACCTATTGGATGCACAAGATTGGTTAAAAACCCTAATTGGACAAGATTAAGTGTAGAGGGGACAAAAATGACCTAAATGTTCATCCGATGACACAAAACACCTATTGGATGCACAAGATTGGTTAAAAACCCTAATTGGACAAGAATTATCCTAGGGAGGACGAAAATGACCTAATTGTTCATCCAATGACACAAAACACCTATTGGATGCACAAGATTGGTTAAAAACCCTAATTGGACAAGATTAAGTGTAGAGGGGACAAAAATGACCTAAATGTTCATCCGATGACACAAAACACCTATTGGATGCACAAGATTGGTTAAAAACCCTAATTGGACAAGATTAAGTGTAGGGAGGACGAAAATGACCTAAATATTCATCCAATGACACAAAACACCTATTGGATGCACAAGATTGTTTAACAATCCTAATTGGACAAGAATTAGTGTAGGGAGGACGAAACTGACCTAAATGTTCATCCAATGACACAAAACACCTATTCGATGCGCAAGATTGGTTAAAAACCCTAATTGGATAAGGATTAGCCTAGGGAGGACGAAAATGACCTAAATGTTCATCCAATGACACAAAACACCTATTGGATGCACAAGATTGGTTAAAAACCCTAATTGGACAAGATTAAGTGTAGAGGGGACAAAAATGACCTAAATGTTCATCCGATGACACAAAACACCTATTGGATGCACAAGATTGGTTAAAAACCCTAATTGGACAAGATTAAGTGTAGGGAGGACGAAAATGACCTAAATATTCATCCAATGACACAAAACACCTATTGGATGCACAAGATTGTTTAACAATCCTAATTGGACAAGAATTTGTGTAGGGAGGACGAAACTGACCTAAATGTTCATCCAATGACACAAAACACCTATTCGATGCGCAAGATTGGTTAAAAACCCTAATTGGATAAGGATTAGCCTAGGGAGGACGAAAATGACCTAAATGTTCATCCAATGACACAAAACACCTATTGGATGCACAAGATTGGTTAAAAACCCTAATTGGACAAGATTAAGTGTAGAGGGGACAAAAATGACCTAAATGTTCATCCGATGACACAAAACACCTATTGGATGCACAAGATTGGTTAAAAACCCTAATTGGACAAGATTAAGTGTAGGGAGGACGAAAATGACCTAAATATTCATCCAATGACACAAAACACCTATTGGATGCACAAGATTGTTTAACAATCCTAATTGGACAAGAATTAGTGTAGGGAGGACGAAACTGACCTAAATGTACATCCAATGACACAAAACACCTATTCGATGCGCAAGATTGGTTAAAAACCCTAATTGGATAAGGATTAGCCTAGGGAGGACGAAAATGACCTAAATGTTCATCCAATGACACAAAACACCTATTAGATGCACAAGATTGGTTAAAAACCCTAATTGGACAAGATTAAGTGTAGAGGGGACAAAAATGACCTAAATGTTCATCCGATGACACAAAACACCTATTGGATGCACAAGATTGGTTAAAAACCCTAATTGGACAAGATTAAGTGTAGGGAGGACGAAAATGACCTAAATATTCATCCAATGACACAAAACACCTATTGGATGCACAAGATTGATTAAAAACCCTAATTGGACAAGATTAAGTGTAGCGAGGACGAAAATGACCTAAATATTCATCCAATGACACAAAACACCTATTGGATGCACAAGATTGGTTAAAAACCGTAATTGGACAAGATTTAGCTTAGGGAGGAAGAAAATGACCTAATTGTTCATCCAATGACACAAAAACACCTATCGGATGCAGAAGATTGGTTAGAAACCCTAATTGGACAAGATTAAGTGTAGGGAGGACGAAAATGACCTAAATGTTGATCCAATGACACAAAACACCTATTGGATGCACAAGATTGGTTAAAAACCCTAATTGGACAAGATTAAGTGTAGGGAGGACGAAAATGACCTAAATATTCATCCAATGACACAAAACACCTATTGGATGCACAAGATTAGTTAAAACCCTAATTGGACAAGAATTAGCCTAGGGAGGACGAAAATGACCTAAATGTTCATCCAATGACAAAAAAACACCTAATGGATGCACAACATTGGTTAAAAACCCTAATTGGACTACATTAAGTGTAGGGACGACGAGAATGACCTAAATGTTCATCCAATGACACAAAACACCTATTGGATGCACAAGATTGGTTAGAAACCCTAATAGGACAAGATTAAGTGTATGGAGATCGAGAATGACATAAAGTTCATCCAATGACACAAACACACCTATTGGATGCACAAGATTGGTTAGAAACCCTAATAGGACAAGATTAAGTGTATGGAGATCGAGAATGACATAAATTTCAAGCAAATGACACAAAACACCTATTGGATATACAAGATTGGTTAAAAACCATAATTGGACAAGAATAAGCCTAGGGAGGTCGAAAATGACCTAATTGTTCATCCAATGACACAAAAACACCTATTGGATGCACAAGATTGGTTAGAAACCCTAATTGCACAAGAACTAGCCTAGGGAGGACGAAAATGACCTAAATGTTCATCCAATGACGCAAAAACACCTATTGGATGCACAAGATTGGTTAGAAACCCTAATTGGACAAGAATAAGCCTAGGGAGGTCGAAAATGACCTAATTATTCATCCAATGACACAAACACAACAATTGGATGCACAAGATTGGTTAGAAACCCTAATTGGACAAGCATAAGACTAGGGAGGATGAAACTAACCTAAATGTTCATCCAATGACACAAAAACACCTAATGGATGCACAAGATTGGTTAGAAACCCTAATTGGACAAGATTAATTTTAGGGAGGACGAAAATCATCTAATTGTTCATCCAATGACACAAAACACCTATTGGATGCACAAGATTGGTTAAAAACCCTAATTGGACAAGATTAAGTGTAGGGAGGACGAAAATGACCTAAATATTCATCCAATGACACAAAACACCTATTGGATGCACAAGATTGGTTAAAACCTTAATTGGACAAGAATTAGCCTAGGGAGGACGAAAATGACCTAAATGTTCATCCAATGACACAAAAACACCTAATGGATGCACAACATTGGTTAAAAACCCTAATTGGACTACATTAAGTGTAGGGACGACGAAAATGACCTAAATGTTCATCCACTGACACAAAACAGCTATTGAATGCACAAGATTGGTTAAAAACCCTTATTGCACAAGAATTAGCCTAGGGAGGACGAAAATGACCTAATTGTTCATCCAATGACGCAAAAACACCTAATGGATGCACAAGATTGGTTAGAAACCCTAATTGGACAAGATTAATTTTAGGGAGGACGAAAATCATCTAATTATTCATCCAATGACACAAAACACCTATTGGATGCACAAGATTGGTTAAAAACCCTAATTGGACAAGATTAAGTGTAGGGAGGACGAAAATGACCTAAATATTCATCCAATGACACAAAACACCTATTGGATGCACAAGATTGTTTAAAAATCCTAATTGGACAAGAATTTGTGTAGGGAGGACGAAACTGACCTAAATATTCATCCAATGACACATAACACCTATTCGATGCGCAAGATTGGTTAAAAACCCTAATTGGATAAGGATTAGCCTAGGGAGGACGAAAATGACCTAAATGTTCATCCAATGACACAAAACACCTATTGGATGCATAAGATTGGTTAAAAACCCTAATTGGACAAGATTAAATGTAGGGAGGACGAAAATGACCTAAATATTCATCCAATGACACAAAACACCTATTGGATGCACAAGATTGGTTAAAAACCCTAATTGGACAAGATTAAATGTAGGG
The DNA here is from genome assembly GCA_037974835.1 of Cicer judaicum. Taxonomy (NCBI): domain Eukaryota; kingdom Viridiplantae; phylum Streptophyta; class Magnoliopsida; order Fabales; family Fabaceae; genus Cicer; species Cicer judaicum. The sequence continues at coordinate 326,273 of JBBPBS010000933.1, forward strand.
AGGACGAAAATGACCTAAATGTTCATCCAACGACACAAACACAACTATTGGATGCACAAGATTGGTTAAAAACCCTAATTGGATAAGAATTAGCCTAAGGAGGACGAAAATGACCTAAGTGTTAATCCAATGACACAAAACTCCTATTGAATGCACAAGATTTGTTAAAAATCCTAATTGGACAAAAATTATCCTAGGGAGGACGAAAATGACCTAATTGTTCATCCAATGACACAAAAACACCAATTGGATGCACAAGGTTGGTTAGAAACCTTAATTGGACAAGATAAAGTGTAGGGAGGACGAAAATGACCTAAATATTCATCCAATGACACAAAACACCTATTGGATGCACAAGATTGGTTAAAAACCCTAATTGGACAAGATTAAGTGTAGGGAGGACGAAAATGACCTAAATGTTCATCCAATGACACAAAATACCTATTCGATGCACAAGATTGGTTAAAAACCCTAATTGGATAAGAATTAGCCTAGGGAGGACGAAAATGTCCTAAATCTTCATCCAATGACACAAAACACCTATTGGATGCACAAGATTGGTTAAAAACCCTAATTGGACAAGATTTAGCTTAGGGAGGAAGAAAATGACCTAATTGTTCATCCAATGACACAAAAACACCTATCGGATGCAGAAGATTGGTTAGAAATCCTAATTGGACAAGATAAAGTGTAGGGAGGACGAAAATGACCTAAATGTTGATCCAATGACACAAAACACCTATTGGATGCACAAGATTGGTTAAAAACCAAAATTGGATAAGAATTAGCCTAGGGAGGACGAAAATGACCTAATTGTTCATCCAATGACACAAAAACAGCAATTGGATGTACAAGATTGGTTAGCAACCCTAATTGGACAAGATAAAGTGTAGGGAGAGCGAAAATGACCTAAATATTCATCCAATGACACAAAACACCTATTGGATGCACAAGATTGGTTAAAAACCCTAATTGGACAAGATTAAGTGTAGGGAGGACGAAAATGACCTAAATATTCATCCAATGACACAAAACACCTATTGGATGCACAAGATTGGTTAAAAACCCTAATTGGACAAGATTAAGTGTAGGGAGGACGAAAATGACCTAAATATTCATCCAATGACACAAAACACCTATTGGATGCACAAGATTGGTTAAAAACCCTAATTGGACAGGATTAAGTGTAGGGAGGACGAAAATGACCTAAATGTTCATCCAATGACACAAAATACCTATTGGATGCACAAGATTGGTTAAAAACCCTAATTGGATAAGAATTAGCCTAGGGAGGACGAAAATGACCTAAATCTTCATCCAATGACACAAAACACCTATTGGATGCACAAGATTGGTTAAAAACCCTATAAATGTTCATCCAATGACACAAAACACCTTTTGGATGCAGAAGATTGGTTTAAAACCCTAATTGGACAAGAATTATCATAGGGAGGACGAAAATGACCTAATTGTTCATCCAATGACACAAAAACACCAATTGGATGCACAAGATTGGTTAGAAACCCTAATTGGACAAGATAAAGTGTAGGGAGAGCGAAAATGACCTAAATGTTCATCCAATGACACAAAATACCTATTGGATGCACAAGATTGGTTAAAAACCCTAATTGGACAAGATTAAGTGTAGGGAGGACGAAAATGACCTAAATATTCATCCAATGACACAAAACACCTATTGGATGCACAAGATTGGTTAAAAAACCTAATTGGACAAGATTAAGTGTTGGGAGGACAGAAATGACCTAAATGTTCATCCAACGACACAAACACAACTATTGGATGCACAAGATTGGTGAAAAACCCTAATTGGACAAGAATTATCCTAGGGAGGACGAAAATGACCTAATTGCTCATCCAATGACACAAAAACACCAACTGGATAAACAAGATTGGTTAGAAACCCTAATTGGACAAGATAAAATGTAGGGAGGACGAAAATGACCTAAATTTTCATCCAATGATCCAAAACACCTATTGGATGCACAAGATTGGTTAAAAACCCTAATTGGACAAGATTAAGTGTAGGGAGGACGAAAATGACCTAAATATTCATCCAATGACACAAAACACCTATTGGATGCACAAGATTGGTTAAAAAACCTAATTGGACAAGATTAAGTGTTGGGAGGACGGAAATGACCTAAATGTTCATCCAACGACACAAACACAACTATTGGATGCACAAGATTGGTTAAAAACCCTAATTGGATAAGAATTAGCCTAGGGAGGACGAAAAAGACCTAAGTGTTAATCCAATGACACAAAACTCCTATTGGATGCACAAGATTGGTTAGAAACCCTAATTGGACAAGATAAAGTGTAGGGAGGACGAAAATGACCTAAATATTCATCCAATGACACAAAACACCTATTGGATGCACAAGATTGGTTAAAAAACCTAATTGGACAAGATTAAGTGTTGGGAGGACGGAAATGACCTAAATGTTCATCCAACGACACAAACACAACTATTGGATGCACAAGATTGGTTAAACAGCCTAATTGGATAAGAATTAGCCTAGGGAGGACGAAAAAGACCTAAGTGTTAATCCAATGACACAAAACTCCTATTGGATGCACAAGATTGGTTAGAAACCCTAATTGGACAAGATAAAGTGTAGGGAGGACGAAAATGACCTAAATATTCATCCAATGACACAAAACACCTATTGGATGCACAAGATTGGTTAAAAACCCTAATTGGACAAGATTAAGTGTAGGGAGGACGAAAATGACCTAAATGTTCATCCAATGACACAAAACACCTATTGGATGCACAAGATTGGTTAAAAACCCAAATTGGACAAGATTAAGTGTAGGGACGACGAAAATGACCTAAATGTTCATCCAATGACACAAAACACCTATTGGATGCACAAGATTGGTCAAAAACCCTAATTGGACAAGATTAAGTGTTGGGAGGACGAAAATGACCTAAATATTCATCCCATGACACAAAACACCTATTGGATGCACAAGATTGGTTAAAAAACCTAATTGGACAAGATTAAGTGTTGGGAGGACGGAAATGACCTAAATGTTCATCCAACGACACAAACACAACTATTGGATGCACAAGATTGGTTAAAAACCCTAATTGGATAAGAATTAGCCTAGGGAGGACGAAAAAGACCTAAGTGTCAATCCAATGACACAAAACTCCTATTGGATGCACAAGATTGGTTAGAAACCCTAATTGGACAAGATTAAGTGTAGGGAGGACGAAAATGACCTAAATGTTCATCCAATGACACAAAACACCTATTGGTTGCACAAGATTGGTTAAAAACCCTAATTGGACAAGAATTATAATAGGGAGGATGAAAATGACCTAATTGTTCATCCAATGACACAAAAACACCAATTGGATGCACAAGAATTGTTAGAAACCCTAATTGGACAAGATAAAGTGTAGGGAGGACGAAAATGACCTAAATGTTCATCCAATGACCCAAAACACCTATTGGATGCATAAGATTGGTTAAAAACCCAAATTGGACAAGATTAAGTGTAGGGAGAACGAAAATGACGTAAATATTCATCCAATGACACAAAACACCTATTGGATGCACAAGATTGGTTAAAAACCCTAATTGGACAAGATTAAGTGTAGGGAGGACGAAAATGACCTAAATGTTCATCCAATGACACAAAACACCTATTGGATGCACAAGATTGGTTAAAAACCCTAATTGGACAAGATTAAGTGAAGGGAGGACGAAAATGACCTAAATATTCTTCCACTGACACAAAACACCGATTGGATGCACAAGATTGGTTAGAAACCCTAATTGGACAAGAATAAGCCTAGGGAGGACGAAAATGACCTAATTGTTCATCCAATGACACAAAACACCTATTGGATGCACAAGATTGGTTAAAAACCCTAATTGGACAAGATTAAGTGTAGGGAGGACGAAAATGACCTAAATATTCATCCAATGACACAAAACACCTATTGGATGCACAAGATTGGTTAAAACCCTAATTGGACAAGAATTAGCCTAGGGAGGACGAAAATGACCTAAATGTTCATCCAATGACACAAAAACACCTATTGGACGCACAAGATTGGTTAAAACCCCTAATTGGAAAAGAATTAGCCTATGGAGTTCGAAAATGACCTAAATGTTTATCCAATGACACAAAAACACCTAATGGATGCACAAGATTGGTTAAAAACCCTAATTGGACTACATTAAGTGTAGGGACGACGAAAATGACCTAAATGTTCATCCAATGACACAAAACACCTATTAAATGCACGAGATTGGTTAAAAACCCTAATTGGACAAGAATTAGCCTAGGGAGGACGAAAATAATCTAATTATTCATCCAATGACGCAAAAAACACCTAATGGATGCACAAGATTGGTTAGACACCCTAATTGGACAAGATTAAGTGTAGGGCGGACGAAAATCAGCTAAATCTTCATCCAATGACACAAAACACCTATTGGGTGCACAAGATTGGTCAGAATCCCTAATTGGACAAGATTTAGTGTAGGGAGGTCGAGAATGACATAAAGTTTATCCAATGACACAAACACACCTATTGGATGCACAAGATTGGTTAGAAATCCTAATTGGACAAGATTAAGTGTAGGGAGGACGAAAATAACCTAAATGTTCATCCAATGACACAAAACACCTATTGGATGCACAAGATTGGTTAAAAACACTAATTGGACTACATTAAATGTAGGGAGGACGAAAATGACCTAAATGTTCATCCAATGACACAAAAAACCTATTGGATGCACAAGATTGGTTAAAAACCCTAATTGGACAAGAATTAGCCTAGGGACGACGAAAATGACCTAAATGTTCATCCAATGACACAAAAACACCTATTGGACGCACAAGATTGGTTAAAACCCCTAATTGGAAAAGAATTAGCCTATGGAGTTCGAAAATGACCTAAATGTTTATCCAATGACACAAAAACACCTAATGGATGCACAAGATCGGTTAAAAACCCTAATTGGACTACATTAAGTGTAGGGACGACGAAAATGACCTAAATGTTCATCCAATGACACAAAACACCTATTAAATGCACGAGATTAGTTAAAAACCCTAATTCGACAAGAATTAGCCTAGGGAGGACGAAAATAATCTAATTGTTCATCCAATGACGCAAAAACACCTAATGGATGCACAAGATTGGTTAGACACCCTAATTGGACAAGATTAAGTGTAGGGCGGACGAAAATCACCTAAATCTTCATCCAATGACACAAAACACCTATTGGGTGCACAAGATTGGTCAGAATCCCTAATTGGACAAGATTAAGTGTAGGGAGGTCGAGAATGACATAAAGTTTATCCAATGAAACAAACACACCTATTGGATGCACAAGATTGGTTAGAAACCCTAATTGGACAAGATTAAGTGCAGGGGGGTCGAGAATGACATAAAGTTCATCCAATGACACAAACACACCTATTGGATGCACAAGATTGGTTAAAAACCCTAATTTGACAAGAATTAGCCTAGGGAGGATGAAAATGACCTAAATGTTCATCCAATGACATAAAAACACCTAATGGATGCACAAGATTGGTTAAAAACCCTAATTGGACTACATTAAGTGTAGGGAGGACGAAAATGAATTAAATGTTCATCCAATGACACAAAACACCTATTGGATGCACAAGATTGGTTAAAAACACTAATTGGACAAGAATTAGCCTAGGGAGGAGGAAAATGACCTAAATGTTCATCCAATGACACAAAAACACCTAATGGATGCACAAGATTGGTTAAAAACCCTAATTGGACAAGATTAAGTGTAGGGAGGACGAAAATGACCTAAATCTTCATCCAATGACACAAAACACCTATTGGATGCACAAGATTGGTTAAAAACCCTAATTGGACAAGATTAAGTGTAGGGAGGACGAAAATGACCTAAATATTCATCCAATGACACAAAACACCTATTGGATGCACAAGATTGGTTAAAAACCCTAATTGGACAAGATTAAGTGTAGGGAGGACGAAAATGACCTAAATGTTCATCCAATGACACAAAACACCTATTCGATGCACAAGATTGGTTAAAAACCCTAATTAGACAAGATTAACTGTAGGGAGGGTGAAAATGACCTAAATGTTCATCCAATGAGACAAAAACTCGTATTGGATGCACAAGATTGGTTAAAAACCCAAATTGGACAAGAATTAGCCTAGGGAGGACGAAAATGACATAATTGTTCATCCAATGATACAAAAACACCTATTGGATGCACAAGAATGGTTAGAAACCCTAATTGGACCAGATTAAGTTTGGGGAGGACGAAAATGACCTAAATGTTCATCCAATGACACAAAAACACCTATCGGATGCACAAGATTGGTTAAAAACCCTAATTGGACAAGATTAAGTGTAGGGAGGACGAAAATGACCTAAATGTTCATCCAATGACACAAAACACCTATTTGATGCACAAGATTGGTTAAAAACCCTAATTGGACAAGATTAAGTGTAGGGAGCACGAAAATGACCTAAATGTTCATCCAATGACACAAACACAACTATTGGATGCACAAGATTTGTTAGAAACCCTAATTGGACAAGCATAAGCCTAGGGAGGATGAAAATGACCTAAATGTACATCCAATGACACAAAAACACCTATTGGATGCACAAGATTGGTTAAAAAATATAATTGGACAAGAATTAGCCTAGGGAAGACGAAAAGGACCTAATTGTTCATCCAATGACACAAAAACAGCCATTGGATGCACAAGATTGGTTAAAAACCCTAATTGGACAAGATTAAGTGTAGGGAGGACGAAAATGACCTAAATGTTCATCCAATGACACAAAACACCTATTTGATGCACAAGATTGGTTAAAAACCCTAATTGGATAAGAATTAGCCTCTGGAGGACGAAAATGACCTAAGTTTTCATGCAATGACACAAAACACCTATTGGATGCACAAGATTTCTTAAATACCCTAATTGGACAAGAATTATCCTAGGGAGGACGAAAATGACCTAATTGTTCATCTAATGACACAATCACAACTATTGGATGCACAAGATTTGTTAGAAACCCTAATTGGACAAGCATAAGCCTAGGGAGGATGAAAATGACCTAAATGTTCATCCAATGACACAAAAACATCTATTGGATGCACAAGATTGGTTAAAAACCCTAATTGGACAAGAATAAGCCTAGGGAGGACGAAAATGAACTAATTGTTCATCCAATGACACAAAACACCTATTCGATGCACAAGATTGGTTAAAAACCCTAATTGGACAAGATTAAGTGTAGGGAGGGTGAAAATGACCTAAATGTTCATCCAATGATACAAAAACACCTATTGGATGCACAAGATTTGTTAAAAACCCTAATTGGACAATAATAATCCTAGGGAGGACGAAAATGACCTAATTGTTCATCCAATGACACAAAAACCCCAATTGGATGCACAAGATTGGTTAGAAACCCTAATTGGACAAGATTTAGCTTAGGGAGAACAAAAATGACCTAATTGTTCATCCAATAACACAAAAACACCCATTGAATGCACAAGATTGGTTAAAAACCCTAATTGGACAAGAATTAGCCTAGGGAGGACGAAAATGACCTAATTGTTAATCCAATGACACAAAGACACCTATTGGATGCACAAGATTGGTTAGAAACCCTAAATGGACAAGCTTAAGTTAAGGGAGGACGAAAATGACCTAAATGTTCATCCAATGACACAATCACAACTATTGGATGCACAAGATTTGTTAGAAACCCTAATTGGACAAGCATAAGCCTAGGGAGGATGAAAATGACCTAAATGTTCATCCAATGACACAAAAACATCTATTGGATGCACAAGATTGGTTAAAAACCCTAATTGGACAAGAATTAGCCTAGGGAGGACGAAAATGAACTAATTGTTCATCCAATGACACATAAGACCTATTCGATGCACAAGATTGGTTAAAAACCCTAATTGGACAAGATTAAGTGTAGGGAGGGTGAAAATGACCTAAATGTTCATCCAATGATACAAAAACACCTATTGGATGCACAAGATTTGTAAAAAACCCTAATTGGACAATAATAATCCTAGGGAGGACGAAAATGACCTAATTGTTCATCCAATGACGCAAAAACCCCAATTGGATGCACAAGATTGGTTAGAAACCCTAATTGGACAAGATAAAGTGTAGGGAGGACTTAAAATGACCTAAATGTTCATCCATTGACACAAAACACCTATTGGATGCACAAGATTGGTTCAAAACCCTAATTGGACAAGATTATGTGTAGGGAGGACGAAAATGACCTAAATATTCATCCAATGACACAAAAACAGCCATTGGATGCACAAGATTGGCTAAAAACCCTAATTGGACAAGATTAAGTGTATGGAGGGTGAAAATGACCTAAATGTTCATCCAATGACACAAAACACCTATTGGATGCACAAGATTGGTTAAAAACCCTAATTGGACAAGATTAAGTGTAGGGAGGAC
>JBBPBS010000934.1:0-35142 GCA_037974835.1 Cicer judaicum
GAAAATGACCTAAATGTTCATCCAATGACACAAAAACACCTAATGGATGCACAAGATTGGTTAAAAATCCTAATTGGACTACATTAAGTGTAGGGAGGACGGAAATGACCTAAATGTTCATCCAATGACACAAAACACCTATTGGATATACAAGATTGGTTAAAAACCCTAATTGGACAAGAATTAGCCTAGGGAGGACGAAAATGACCTAAATGTTCATCCAATGACGCAAAAACACCTATTGGATGCACAAGATTGGTTAGAAACCCTAATTGGACAAGAATAAGTCTAGGGAGGTCGAAAATGACCTAATTGTTCATCCAATGACACAAACACAACAATTGGATGCACAAGATTGGTTAGAAACCCTAATTGGACAAGCATAAGACTAGGGATGATGAAACTAACCTAAATGTTCATCCAATGACACAAAAACACCTAATCGATGCACAAGATTGATTAGAAACCCTAATTGGACATGATTAATTTTAGGGAGGACGAAAATCATCTAATTGTTCATCCAATGACACAAAACACCTATTGGATGCACAAGATTGGTTAAAAACCCTAATTGGACAAGATTAAGTGTAGGGAGGACGAAAATGACCTAAATATTCATCCAATGACGCAAAAACACCTATTGGATGCACAAGATTGGTTAGAAACCCTAATTGGATAAGAACTAGCCAAGGGAGGACGAAAATAACCTAAATGTTCATCCAATGACACAAAAACACCTAATGGATGCACAAGATTGGTTAAAAATCCTAATTGGACTACATTAAGTGTAGGGAGGACGGAAATGACCTAAATGTTCATCCAATGACACAAAACACCTATTGGATATACAAGATTGGTTAAAAACCCTAATTGGACAAGAATTAGCCTAGGGAGGACGAAAATGACCTAAATGTTCATCCAATGACACAAAAACACCTATTGGATGCACAAGATTGGTTAGAAACCCTAATTGGATAAGAACTAGCCAAGGGAGGACGAAAATGACCTAAATGTTCATCCAATGACGCAAAAACACCTATTGGATGCACAAGATTGGTTAGAAACCCTAATTGGACAAGAATAAGCCTAGGGAGGTCGAAAATGACCTAATTGTTCATCCAATGACACAAACACAACAATTGGATGCACGAGATTGGTTAGAAACCCTAATTGGACAAGCATAAGACTAGGGAGGATGAAACTAACCTAAATGTTCATCCAATGACACAAAAACACCTAATGGATGCACAAGATTGGTTAGAAACCCTAATTGGACAATATTAATTTTAGGAAGGACGAAAATCATCTAATTCTTCATCCAATGACACAAAACACCTATTGGATGCACAAGATTGGTTAAAAACCCTAATTGGACAAGATTAAGTGTAGGGAGGACGAAAATGACCTAAATATTCATCCAATGACACAAAACACCTATTGGATGCACAAGATTGCTTAAAACCCTAATTGGACAAGAATTAGCCTAGGGAGGACGAAAATGACCTAAATGTTCATCCAATGACACAAAACACCTATTGAATGCACAAGATTGGTTAAAAACCCTTATTGCACAAGAATTAGCCTAGGGAGGACGAAAATGACATAAAGTTCATCCAATGACACAAACGCACCTATTGGATGCACAAGATTGGTTAGAAACCCTAATTGGACAAGATTAAGTGTAGGGAGGTCGAGAATGACATAAAGTTCATCCAGTGACACAAACACACCTATTGGATGCACAAGATTGGTTAAAAACCCTAATTGGACAAGAATTAGCCTAGGGAGGATGAAAATGACCTAAATGTTCATCCAATGACACAAAAAAACCTAATGGATGCACAAGATTGGTTAAAAACCCTAATTGGACTACATTAAGTGTAGGGAGGACGAAAATGACCTAAATGTTCATCCAATCACACAAAACACCTATTGGACGCAAAGGATTGGTTAAAAACACTTATTGGACAAGAATTAGCCTAGGGAGGACGAAAATGACCTAAATGTTCATCCAATGACACAAAAACACCTAATGGATGCACAAGATTGGTTAAAGCCCCTAATTGGAGTACATTAAGTGTAGGGAGGACGAAAATGACCTAAATGTTCATCCAATGACACAAAACACCTATTGGATATACAAGATTGGTTAAAAACCCTAATTGGACAAGAATAAGCCTAGGGAGGTCGAAAATGACCTAATTGTTCATCCAATGACACAAACATAACAATTGGATGCACAAGATCGGTTAGAAACCCTAATTGGACAAGCATAAGACTAGGGAGGACGAAAATGACCTAAATGTTCATCCAATGACACAAAAACACCTAATGGATGCACAAGATTGGTTACAAACCCTAATTGGACAAGATTAATTATAGGGAGGACGAAAATCTTCTAATTGTTCATCCAGTGACACAAAACACCTATTGGATGCACAAGATTGGTTAAAAACCCTAATTGGACAAGATTAAGTGTAGGGAGGACGAAAATGACCTAAATATTCATCCAATGACACAAAACACCTATTGGATGCACAAGATTAGTTAAAACCCTAATTGGACAAGAATTAGCCTAGGGAGGACGAAAATGACCTAAATGTTCATCCAATGACAAAAAAACACCTAATGGATGCACAACATTGGTTAAAAACCCTAATTGGACTACATTAAGTGTAGGGACGACGAGAATGACCTAAATGTTCATCCAATGACACAAAACACCTATTGGATGCACAAGATTGGTTAGAAACCCTAATAGGACAAGATTAAGTGTATGGAGATCGAGAATGACATAAAGTTCATCCAATGACACAAACACACCTATTGGATGCACAAGATTGGTTAGAAACCCTAATAGGACAAGATTAAGTGTATGGAGATCGAGAATGACATAAATTTCAAGCAAATGACACAAAACACCTATTGGATATACAAGATTGGTTAAAAACCATAATTGGACAAGAATAAGCCTAGGGAGGTCGAAAATGACCTAATTGTTCATCCAATGACACAAAAACACCTATTGGATGCACAAGATTGGTTAGAAACCCTAATTGCACAAGAACTAGCCTAGGGAGGACGAAAATGACCTAAATGTTCATCCAATGACGCAAAAACACCTATTGGATGCACAAGATTGGTTAGAAACCCTAATTGGACAAGAATAAGCCTAGGGAGGTCGAAAATGACCTAATTATTCATCCAATGACACAAACACAACAATTGGATGCACAAGATTGGTTAGAAACCCTAATTGGACAAGCATAAGACTAGGGAGGATGAAACTAACCTAAATGTTCATCCAATGACACAAAAACACCTAATGGATGCACAAGATTGGTTAGAAACCCTAATTGGACAAGATTAATTTTAGGGAGGACGAAAATCATCTAATTGTTCATCCAATGACACAAAACACCTATTAGATGCACAAGATTGGTTAAAAACCCTAATTGGACAAGATTAAGTGTAGGGAGGACGAAAATGACCTAAATATTCATCCAATGACACAAAACACCTATTGGATGCACAAGATTGGTTAAAACTCTAATTGGACAAGAATTAGCCTAGGGAGGACGAAAATGACCTAAATGTTCATCCAATGACACAAAAACACCTAATGGATGCACAACATTGGTTAAAAACCCTAATTGGACTACATTAAGTGTAGGGACGACGAAAATGACCTAAATGTTCATCCAATGACACAAAACACCTATTGAATGCACAAGATTGGTTAAAAACCCTTATTGCACAAGAATTAGCCTAGGGAGGACGAAAATGACCTAATTGTTAATCCAATGACGCAAAAACACCTATTGGATGCACAAGATTGGTTAGAAACCCTAATTGGATAAGAACTAGCCAAGGGAGGACGAAAATGACCTAAATGTTCATCCAATGACACAAAAACACCTAATGGATGCACAAGATTGGTTAAAAATCCTAATTGGACTACATTAAGTGTAGGGAGGACGGAAATGACCTAAATGTTCATCCAATGACACAAAACACCTATTGGATATACAAGATTGGTTAAAAACCCTAATTGGACAAGAATTAGCCTAGGGAGGACGAAAATGACCTAAATGTTCATCCAATGACGCAAAAACACCTATTGGATGCACAAGATTGGTTAGAAACCCTAATTGGACAAGAATAAGCCTAAGGAGGTCGAAAATGACCTAATTGTTCATCCAATGACACAAACACAACAATTGGATGCACAAGATTGGTTAGAAACCCTAATTGGACAAGCATAAGACTAGGGAGGATGAAACTAACCTAAATGTTCATCCAATGACACAAAAACACCTAATGGATGCACAAGATTGGTTAGAAACCCTAATTGGACATGATTAATTTTAGGGAGGACGAAAATCATCTAATTGTTCATCCAATGACACAAAACACCTTTTGGATGCACAAGATTGGTTAAAAACCCTAATTGGACAAGATTAAGTGTAGGGAGGACGAAAATGACCTAAATATTCATCCAATGACACAAAACACCTATTGGATGCACAAGATTGCTTAATACCCTAATTGGACAAGAATTAGCCTATGGAGGACGAAAATGACCTAAATGTTCATCCAATGACACAAAACACCTATTGAATGCACAAGATTGGTTAAAAACCCTTATTGCACAAGAATTAGCCCAGGGAGGAAGAAAATGACCTAATTGTTCATCCAATGACGCAAAAACACCTAATGGATGCACAAGATTGGTTAGAAACCATAATTGGACAAGATTAAGTGTAGGGCGGACGAAAATCACCTAAATGTTCATCCAATGACACAAAACACCTATTGGATGCACAAGATTGGTTAGAAACCCTAATAGGACAAGATTAAGTGTATGGAGGTCGAGAATGACATAAAGTTCATCCAATGACACAAACGCACCTATTGGATGCACAAGATTGGTTAGAAACCCTAATTGGACAAGATTAAGTGTAGGGAGGTCGAGAATGACATAAAGTTCATCCAGTGACACAAACACACCTATTGGATGCACAAGATTGGTTAAAAACCCTAATTGGACTACATTAAGTGTAGGGAGGACGAAAATGACCTAAATGTTCATCCAATCACACAAAACACCTATTGGATGCACAAGATTGGTTAAAAACACTTATTGGACAAGAATTAGCCTAGGGAGGACGAAAATGACCTAAATGTTCATCCAATGACACAAAAACACCTAATGGATGCACAAGATTGGTTAGAAACCCTAATTGGACAAGATTAAGTGTAGGGAGGTCGAGAATGACATAAAGTTCATCCAGTGACACAAACACACCTATTGGATGCACAAGATTGGTTAAAAACCCTAATTGGACAAGAATTAGCCTAGGGAGGATGAAAATGACCTAAATGTTCATCCAATGACACAAAAACACCTAATGGATGCACAAGATTGGTTAAAAATCCTAATTGGACTACATTAAGTGTAGGGAGGACGGAAATGACCTAAATGTTCATCCAATGACACAAAACACCTATTGGATATACAAGATTGGTTAAAAACCCTAATTGGACAAGAATAAGCCTAGGGAGGACGAAAATGACCAAAATGTTCATCCAATGACGCAAAAACACCTATTGGATGCACAAGATTGGTTAGAAACCCTTATTGGATAAGAACTAGCCAAGGGAGGACGAAAATGACCTAAATGTTCATCCAATGACGCAAAAACACCTATTGGATGCACAAGATTGGTTAGAAACAATAATTGGACAAGAATAAGCCTAGGGAGGTCGAAAATGACCTAATTGTTCATCCAATGACACAAACACAACAATTGGATGCACAAGATTGGTTAGAAACCCTAATTGGACAAGCATAAGACTAGGGAGGATGAAACTAACCTAAATGTTCATCCAATGACACAAAAACACCTAATGGATGCACAAGATTGGTTAGAAACCCTAATTGGACATGATTAATTTTAGGGAGGACGAAAATCATCTAATTGTTCATCCAATGACACAAAACACCTATTGGATGCACAAGATTGGTTAAAAACCCTAATTGGACAAGATTAAGTGTAGGGAGGACGAAAATGACCTAAATATTCATCCAATGACGCAAAAACACCTATTGGATGCACAAGATTGGTTAGAAACCCTAATTGGACAAGAATAAGTCTAGGGAGGTCGAAAATGACCTAATTGTTCATCCAATGACACAAACACAACAATTGGATGAACAAGATTGGTTAGAAACCCTAATTGGACAAGCATAAGACTAGGGAGGATGAAACTAACCTAAATGTTCATCCAATGACACAAAAACACCTAATGGATGCACAAGATTGATTAGAAACCCTAATTGGACATGATTAATTTTAGGGAGGACGAAAATCATCTAATTGTTCATCCAATGACACAAAACACCTATTGGATGCACAAGATTGGTTAAAAACCCTAATTGGACAAGATTAAGTGTAGGGAGGACGAAAATGACCTAAATATTCATCCAATGACGCAAAAACACCTATTGGATGCACAAGATTGGTTAGAAACCCTAATTGGATAAGAACTAGCCAAGGGAGGACGAAAATAACCTAAATGTTCATCCAATGACACAAAAACACCTAATGGATGCACAAGATTGGTTAAAAATCCTAATTGGACTACATTAAGTGTAGGGAGGACGGAAATGACCTAAATGTTCATCCAATGACACAAAACACCTATTGGATGCACAAGATTGGTTAGAAACCCTAATTGGACAAGAATAAGTCTAGGGAGGTCGAAAATGACCTAATTGTTCATCCAATGACACAAACACAACAATTGGATGCACAAGATTGGTTAGAAACCCTAATTGGACAAGCATATGACTAGGGAGGATGAAACTAACCTAAATGTTCATCCAATGACACAAAAACACCTAATGGATGCACAAGATTGATTAGAAACCCTAATTGGACATGATTAATTTTAGGGAGGACGAAAATCATCTAATTGTTCATCCAATGACACAAAACACCTATTGGATGCACAAGATTGGTTAAAAACCCTAATTGGACAAGATTAAGTGTAGGGAGGACGAAAATGACGTAAATATTCATCAAATGACGCAAAAACACCTATTGGATGCACAAGATTGGTTAGAAACCCTAATTGGATAAGAACTAGCAAAGGGAGGACGAAAATAACCTAAATGTTCATCCAATGACACAAAAACACCTAATGGATGCACAAGATTGGTTAAAAATCCTAATTGGACTACATTAAGTGTAGGGAGGACGGAAATGACCTAAATGTTCATCCAATGACACAAAACACCTATTGGATATACAAGATTGGTTAAAAACCCTAATTGGACAAGAATTAGCCTAGGGAGGACGAAAATGACCTAAATGTTCATCCAATGACACAAAAACACCTATTGGATGCACAAGATTGGTTAGAAACCCTAATTGGATAAGAACTAGTTAAGGGAGGACGAAAATGACCTAAATGTTCATCCAATGACGCAAAAACACCTATTGGATGCACAAGATTGGTTAGAAACCCTAATTGGACAAGAATAAGCCTAGGGAGGTCGAAAATGACCTAATTGTTCATCCAATGACACAAACACAACTATTGGATGCACAAGATTGGTTAGAAACCCTAATTGGACAAGGATAAGCCTAGGGAGGATGAAAATGACCTAAATGTTCTTCCAATGACACAAAACACCTATTAGATGCACAAGATTGGTTAAAAACCCTAATTGGATAAGAATTAGCCTAGGGAGGACGAAAATGACCTAAATGTTCATCCAATGACACAAAAACACCTAATGGATGCACAAGATTGGTTAAAAACCCTAATTGGACTACATTAAGTGTAGGGAGGACGAAAATGACCTAAATGTTCATCCAATGACACAAAACACCTATTGAATGCACAAGATTGGTTAAAAACCCTTATTGCACAAGAATTAGCCTAGGGAGGACGAAAATGACCTAATTGTTCATCCAATGACGCAAAAACACCTAATGGTTGCACAAGATTGGTTAGAAACCCTAATTGGACAAGATTAAGTGTAGGGCGGACGAAAATGACCTAAATATTCATCCAATGACACAAAACACCTATTGGATGCACAAGATTGGTTAAAACTCTAATTGGACAAGAATTAGCCTAGGGAGGACGAAAATGACCTAAATGTTCATCCAATGACACAAAAACACCTAATGGATGCACAACATTGGTTAAAAACCCTAATTGGACTACATTAAGTGTAGGGACGACGAAAATGACCTAAATGTTCATCCAATGACACAAAACAGCTATTGAATGCACAAGATTGGTTAAAAACCCTTATTGCACAAGAATTAGCCTAGGGAGGACGAAAATGACCTAATTGTTCATCCAATGACGCAAAAACACCTAATGGATGCACAAGATTGGTTAAAAACCCTAATTGGACAAGATTAAGTGTAGGGAGGACGAAAATGACCTAAATATTCATCCAATGACACAAAACACCTATTGGATGCACAAGATTGGTTAAAACTCTAATTGGACAAGAATTAGCCTAGGGAGGACGAAAATGACCTAAATGTTCATCCAATGACACAAAAACACCTAATGGATGCACAACATTGGTTAAAAACCCTAATTGGACTACATTAAGTGTAGGGACGACGAAAATGACCTAAATGTTCATCCAATGACACAAAACACCTATTGAATGCACAAGATTGGTTAAAAACCCTTATTGCACAAGAATTAGCCTAGGGAGGACGAAAATGACCTAATTGTTCATCCAATGACGCAAAAACACCTAATGGATGCACAAGATTGGTTAGAAACCCTAATTGGACAAGATTAAGTGTATGGAGGTCGAGAATGAAATAAAATTCATCCAATGACACAAACGCACCTACTGGATGCACAAGATTGGTTAGAAACTCTAATTGGACAAGATTAAGTGTAGGGAGGTCGAGAATGACATAAAGTTCATCCAGTGACACAAACACACCTATTGGATGCACAAGATTGGTTAAAAACCCTAATTGGACAAGAATTAGTGTAGGGAGGACGAAAATGACCTAAATATTCATCCAATGACACAAAACACCTATTGGATGCACAAGATTAGTTAAAACCCTAATTGGACAAGAATTAGCCTAGGGAGGACGAAAATGACCTAAATGTTCATCCAATGACAAAAAAACACCTAATGGATGCACAACATTGGTTAAAAACCCTAATTGGACTACATTAAGTGTAGGGAAGACGAGATTGACCTAAATGTTCATCCAGTGACACAAAACACCTATTGGATGCACAAGATTGGTTAGAAACCCTAATAGGACAAGATTAAGTGTTTGGAGGTCGAGAATGACATAAAGTTCATCCAATGACACAAAACACCTTTTGGATGCACAAGATTGGTTAAAAACCCTAATTGGACAAGATTAAGTGTAGGGAGGACGAAAATGACCTAAATATTCATCCAATGACACAAAACAGCTATTGGATGCACAAGATTGGTTAAAACCCTAATTGGACAAGAATTAGCCTAGGGAGGACGAAAATGACCCAAATGTTCATCAAATGACACAAAAACACCTAATGGATGCACAACATTGGTTAAAAACCCTAATTGGACTACATTAAGTGTAGGGAGGACGAAAATGACCTAAATGTTCATCCAATGACACAAAACAGCTATTGAATGCACAAGATTGGTTAAAAACCCTTATTGCACAAGAATTAGCCTAGGGAGGACGAAAATGACCTAATTGTTCATCCAATGCCGCAAAAACACCTAATGGATGCACAAGATTGGTTAGAAACCCTAATTGGACAAGATTAATTTTAGGGAGGAGGAAAATCAGCTAATTGTTCATCCAATGGCACAAAACACCTATTGGATGCACAAGATTGGTTAAAACCCTAATTGGACAAGAATTAGCCTAGGGAGGACGAAAATGACCTAAATGTTCATCCAATGACACAAAAACACCTAATGGATGCACAACATTGGTTAAAAACCCTAATTGGACTACATTAAGTGTAGGGACGACGAGAATGACCTTAATGTTCATCCAATGACACAAAACACCTATTGGAGGTACAAGATTGGTTAGAAACCCTAATAGGACAAGATTAAGTGTATGGAGGTCGAGAATGACATAAAGTTCATCCAATGACACAAACACACCTATTGGATGCACAAGATTGGTTAGAAACCCTAATTGGACAAGATTAAGTGTAGGGAGGTCGAGAATGACATAAAGTTCATCCAATGACACAAACACACCTATTGGATGCACAAGATTGGTTAAAAACCCTAATTGGACAAGAATTAGCCTAGGGAGGATGAAAATGACCTAAATGTTCATCCAATGACACAAAAACACCTAATGGATGCACAAGATTGGTTAAAAACCCTAATTGGACTACATTAAGTGTAGGGAGGACGAAAATGACCTAAATGTTCATCCAATCACACAAAACACCTATTGGATGCACAAGATTGGTTAAAAACACTTATTGGACAAGAATTAGCCTAGGGAGGACAAAAATGACCTAAATGTTCATCCAATGACACAAAAACACCTAATGGATGCACAAGATTGGTTAAAAACCCTAATTGGACTACATTAAGTGTAGGGAGGACGAAAATGACCTAAATGTTCATCCAATGACACAAAACACCTATTGGATATACAAGATTGGTTAAAAACCCTAATTGGACAAGAATTAGCCTAGGGAGGACGACAATGACCTAAATGTTCATCCAATGACGCAAAAACACCTATTGGATGCACAAGATTGGTTAGAAACCCTAATTAGACAAGAACTAGCCTAGGGAGGACGAAAATGACCTAAATGTTCATCCAATGACGCAAAAACACCTATTGGATGCACAAGATTGGTTAGAAACCCTAATTGGACAAGAATAAGCCTAGGGAGATCGAAAATGACCTAATTGTTCATCCAACGACACAAACACAACAATTGGATGCACAAGATTGGTTAGAAACCCTAATTGGACAAGCATAAGACTAGGGAGGATGAAACTAACCTAAATGTTCATCCAATGACACAAAAACACCTAATGGATGCACAAGATTGGTTAGAAACCCTAATTGGACAAGATTAATTTTAGGGAGGACGAAAATCATCTAATTGTTCATCCAATGACACAAAACACCTATTAGATGCACAAGATTGGTTAAAAACCCTAATTGGACAAGATTAAGTGTAGGGAGGACGAAAATGACCTAAATATTCATCCAATGACACAAAACACCTATTGGATGCACAAGATTGGTTAAAACTCTAATTGGACAAGAATTAGCCTAGGGAGGACGAAAATGACCTAAATGTTCATCCAATGACACAAAAACACCTAATGGATGCACAACATTGGTTAAAAACCCTAATTGGACTACATTAAGTGTAGGGACGACGAAAATGACCTAAATGTTCATCCAATGACACAAAACACCTATTGAATGCACAAGATTGGTTAAAAACCCTTATTGCACAAGAATTAGCCTAGGGAGGACGAAAATGACCTAATTGTTAATCCAATGACGCAAAAACACCTATTGGATGCACAAGATTGGTTAGAAACCCTAATTGGATAAGAACTAGCCAAGGGAGGACGAAAATGACCTAAATGTTCATCCAATGACACAAAAACACCTAATGGATGCACAAGATTGGTTAAAAATCCTAATTGGACTACATTAAGTGTAGGGAGGACGGAAATGACCTAAATGTTCATCCAATGACACAAAACACCTATTGGATATACAAGATTGGTTAAAAACCCTAATTGGACAAGAATTAGCCTAGGGAGGACGAAAATGACCTAAATGTTCATCCAATGACGCAAAAACACCTATTGGATGCACAAGATTGGTTAGAAACCCTAATTGGACAAGAATAAGCCTAGGGAGGTCGAAAATGACCTAATTGTTCATCCAATGACACAAACACAACAATTGAATGCACAAGATTGGTTAGAAACCCTAATTGGACAAGCATAAGACTAGGGAGGATGAAACTAACCTAAATGTTCATCCAATGACACAAAAACACCTAATGGATGCACAAGATTGGTTAGAAACCCTAATTGGACATGATTAATTTTAGGGAGGACGAAAATCATCTAATTGTTCATCCAATGACACAAAACACCTTTTGGATGCACAAGATTGGTTAAAAACCCTAATTGGACAAGATTAAGTGTAGGGAGGACGAAAATGACCTAAATATTCATCCAATGACACAAAACACCTATTGGATGCACAAGATTGGTTAAAACCCTAATTGGACAAGAATTAGCCTAGGGAGGACGAAAATGACCTAATTGTTCATCCAACGACACAAACACAACAATTGGATGCACAAGATTGGTTAGAAACCCTAATTGGACAAGCATAAGACTAGGGAGGATGAAACTAACCTAAATGTTCATCCAATGACACAAAAACACCGAATGGATGCACAAGATTGGTTAGAAACCCTAATTGGACAAGATTAATTTTAGGGAGGACGAAAATCATCTAATTGTTCATCCAATGACACAAAACACCTTTTGGATGCACAAGATTGGTTAAAAACCCTAATTGGACAAGATTAAGTGTAGGGAGGACGAAAATGACCTAAATATTCATCCAATGACACAAAACACCTATTGGATGCACAAGATTGGTTAAAACCCTAATTGGACAAGAATTAGCCTAGGGAGGACGAAAATGACCTAAATGTTCATCCAATGACACAAACACAACAATTGGATGCACAAGATCGGTTAGAAACCCTAATTGGACAAGCATAAGACTAGGGAGGATGAAACTAACCTAAATGTTCATCCAATGACACAAAAACACCTAATGGATGCACAAGATTGGTTAAAAACCCTAATTGGACAAGAATTAGCCTAGGGAGGACGAAAATGACCTAAATGTTCATCCAATGACACAAAAACACCTAATGGATGCACAAGATTGGTTAGAAACCCTAATTGGACAAGAATAAGCCTAGGGAGGTCGAAAATGACCTAATTGTTCATCCAATGACACAAACACAACAATTGGATGCACAAGATTGGTTAGAAACCCTAATTGGACAAGCATAAGACTAGGGAGGATGAAACTAACCTAAATGTTCATCCAATGACACAAAAACACCTAATGGATGCACAAGATTGGTTAGAAACCCTAATTGGACATGATTAATTTTAGGGAGGACGAAAATCATCTAATTGTTCATCCAATGACACAAAACACCTTTTGGATGCACAAGATTGGTTAAAAACCCTAATTGGACAAGATTAAGTGTAGGGAGGACGAAAATGACCTAAATATTCATCCAATGACACAAAACACCTATTGGATGCACAAGATTGCTTAATACCCTAATTGGACAAGAATTAGCCTATGGAGGACGAAAATGACCTAAATGTTCATCCAATGACACAAAACACCTATTGAATGCACAAGATTGGTTAAAAACCCTTATTGCACAAGAATTAGCCCAGGGAGGAAGAAAATGACCTAATTGTTCATCCAATGACGCAAAAACACCTAATGGATGCACAAGATTGGTTAGAAACCATAATTGGACAAGATTAAGTGTAGGGCGGACGAAAATCACCTAAATGTTCATCCAATGACACAAAACACCTATTGGATGCACAAGATTGGTTAGAAACCCTAATAGGACAAGATTAAGTGTATGGAGGTCGAGAATGACATAAAGTTCATCCAATGACACAAACGCACCTATTGGATGCACAAGATTGGTTAGAAACCCTAATTGGACAAGATTAAGTGTAGGGAGGTCGAGAATGACATAAAGTTCATCCAGTGACACAAACACACCTATTGGATGCACAAGATTGGTTAAAAACCCTAATTGGACAAGAATTAGCCTAGGGAGGATGAAAATGACCTAAATGTTCATCCAATGACACAAAAACACCTAATGGATGCACAAGATTGGTTAGAAACCCTAATTGGACAAGATTAAGTGTAGGGCGGACGAAAATCACCTAAATGTTCATCCAATGACACAAAACACCTATTGGATGCACAAGATTGGTTAGAAACCCAAATAGGACAAGATTAAGTGTATGGAGGTCGAGAATGACATAAAATTCATCCAATGACACAAACGCACCTACTGGATGCACAAGATTGGTTAGAAACTCTAATTGGACAAGATTAAGTGTAGGGAGGTCGAGAATGACATAAAGTTCATCCAGTGACACAAACACACCTATTGGATGCACAAGATTGGTTAAAAACCCTAATTGGACAAGAATTAGCCTAGGGAGGATGAAAATGACCTAAATGTTCATCCAATGACACAAAAACACCTAATGGATGCACAAGATTGGTTAAAAACCCTAATTGGACTACATTAAGTGTAGGGACGACGAGAATGACCTAAATGTTCATCCAATGACACAAAACACCTATTGGATGTACAAGATTGGTTAGAAACCCTAATAGGACAAGATTAAGTGTATGGAGGTCGAGAATGACATAAAGTTCATCCAATGACACAAACACACCTATTGGATGCACAAGATTGGTTAGAAACCCTAATTGGACAAGATTAAGTGTAGGGAGGACGAAAATCACCTAAATATTCATCCAATGACACAAAACACCTATTGGATGCACAAGATTGGTTAAAACCCTAATTGGACAAGAATTAGCCTAGGGAGGACGAAAATGACCTAAATGTTCATCCAATGACACAAAAACACCTAATGGATGCACAACATTGGTTAAAAACCCTAATTGGACTACATTAAGTGTAGGGACGACGAGAATGACCTAAATGTTCATCCAATGACACAGAACACCTATTGGATGTACAAGATTGGTTAGAAACCCTAATAGGACATGATTAAGTGTATGGAGGTCGAGAATGACATAAAGTTCATCCAATGACACAAACACACCTATTGGATGCACAAGATTGGTTAGAAACCCTAATTGGACTAGATTAAGTGTAGGGAGGTCGAGAATGACATAAAGTTCATCCAATGACACAAACACACCTATTGGATGCACAAGATTGGTTAGAAACCCTAATTGGACAAGAATTAGCCTAGGGAGGATGAAAATGACCTAAATGTTCATCCAATGACACAAAAACACCTAATGGATGCACAAGATTGGTTAAAAACCCTAATTGGACTACATTAAGTGTAGGGAGGACGAACATGACCTAAATGTTCATCCAATGACACAAAACACCTATTGGATATAAAAGATTGGTTAAAAATCCTAATTGGACAAGAATTAGCCTTGGGAGGACGAAAATGACCTAAATGTTCATCCAATGACCCAAAAACACCTATTGGATATAAAAGATTGGTTAAAAACCCTAATTGGACAAGAATTAGCCTAGGGAGGACGAAAATGACCTAAATGTTCATCCAATGACGCAAAAACACCTATTGGATGCACAAGATTGGTTAGAAACCCTAATTGGACAAGAATAAGCCTAGGGAGGTCGAAAATGACCTAATTGTTCATCCAATGACACAAACACAACAATTGGATGCACAAGATCGGTTAGAAACCCTAATTGGACAAGCATAAGACTAGGGAGGATGAAACTAACCTAAATGTTCATCCAATGACACAAAAACACCTAATGGATGCACAAGATTGGTTAAAAACCCTAATTGGATGAGAATTAGCCTAGGGAGTTTGAAAATGACCTAAATGTTCATCCAATGACACAAAAACACCTAATGGATGCACAAGATTGGTTAGAAACCCTAATTGGACAAGATTAATTATAGGGAGGACGAAAATCATCTAATTGTTCATCCAATGACACAAAACACCTATTTGATGCACAAGATTGGTTAAAAACCCTAATTGGACAAGATTAAGTGTAGGGAGGACGAAAATCACCTAAATATTCATCCAATGACACAAAACACCTATTGGATGCACAAGATTGGTTAAAACCCTAATTGGACAAGAATTAGCCTAGGGAGGACGAAAATGACCTAAATGTTCATCCAATGACACAAAAACACCTAATGGATGCACAACATTGGTTAAAAACCCTAATTGGACTACATTAAGTGTAGGGACGACGAGAATGACCTAAATGTTCATCCAATGACACAAAACACCTATTGGATGCACATGATTGGTTAGAAACCCTAATAGGACAAGATTAAGTGTATGGAGGTCGAGAATGACATAAAGTTCATCCAATGACACAAACACACCTATTGGATGCACAAGATTGGTTAGAAACCCTAATTGGACAAGATTAAGTGTAGGGAGGTCGAGAATGACATAAAGTTCATCCAATGACACAAACACACCTATTGGATGCACAAGATTGGTTAAAAACCCTAATTGGACAAGAATTAGCCTAGGGAGGATGAAAATGACCTAAATGTTCATCCAATGACACAAAAACACCTAATGGATGCACAAGATTGGTTAAAAACTCTAATTGGACTACATTAAGTGTAGGGAGGACGAAAATGACCTAAATGTTCATCCAATCACACATAACACCTATTGGATGCACAAGATTGGTTAAAAACACTTATTGGACAAGAATTAGCCTAGGGAGGACGAAAATGACCTAAATGTTCATCCAATGACACAAAAACACCTAATGGATGCACAAGATTGGTTAAAAACCCTAATTGGACTACATTAAGTGTAGGGAGGACGAAAATGACCTAAATGTTCATCCAATGACACAAAACACCTATTGGATATACAAGATTGGTTAAAAACCCTAATTGGACAAGAATTAGCCTAGGGAGGACGAAAATGACCTAAATGTTCATCCAGTGACGGAAAAACACTTATTGGATGCACAAGATTGGTTAGAAACCCTAATTAGACAAGAACTAGCCTAGGGAGGGCGAAAATGACCTAAATGTTCATCCAATGACGCAAAAACACCTATTGGATGCACAAGATTGGTTAGAAACCCTAATTGGACAAGAATAAGCCTAGGGAGGTCGAAAATGACCTAATTGTTCATCCAACGACACAAACACAACAATTGGATGCACAAGAATCGTTAGAAACCCTAATTGGACAAGCATAAGACTAGGGAGGATGAAACTGACCTAAATGTTCATCCAATGACACAAAAACACCTAATGGATGCACAAGATTGGTTAGAAACCCTAATTGGACAAGATTAATTATAGGGAGGACGAAAATCATCTAATTGTTCATCCAATGACACAAAACACCTTTTGGATGCACAAGATTGGTTAAAAACCCTAATTGGACAAGATTAAGTGTAGGGTGGACGAAAATGACGTAAATATTCATCCAATGACACAAAACACCTATTGGATGCACAAGATTGGTTAAAACCCTAATTGGACAAGAATTAACCTAGGGAGGACGAAAATGACCTAAATGTTCATCCAATGACACAAAAACACCTAATGGATGCACAACATTGGTTAAAAACCCTAATTGGACTACATTAAGTGTAGGGAGGACGAAAATGACCTAAATGTTCATCCAATGACACAAAACAGCTATTGAATGTACAAGATTGGTTAAAAACCCTTATTGCACAAGAATTAGCCTAGGGAGGACGAAAATGACCTAATTGTTCATCCAATGACGCAAAAACACCTAATGGATGCACAAGATTGGTTAGAAACCCTAATTGGACAAGATTAACTTTAGGGAGGACGAAAATCATCTAATTATTCATCCAATGACACAAAACACCTATTGGATGCACAAGATTGGTTAAAAACCCTAATTGGACAAGATTAAGTGTAGGGAGGACGAAAATGACCTAAATATTCATCCAATGACACAAAATACCTATTGGATGCACAAGATTGGTTAAAACCCAAATTGGACAAGAATTAGCCTAGGGAGGATGAAAATGACCTAAATGTTCATCCAATGACACAAAAACACCTAATGGATGCACAAGATTGGTTAAAAACCCTAATTGGACTACATTAAGTGTAGGGAGGACGAAAATGACCTAAATGTTCATCCAATCACACAAAACACCTATTGGATGCACAAGATTGGTTAAAAACACTTATTGGACAAGAATTAGCCTAGGGAGGACGAAAATGACCTAAATGTTCATCCAATGTCACAAAAACACCTAATGGATGCACAAGATTGGTTAAAACCCCTAATTGGACTACATTAAGTGTAGGGAGGACGAAAATGACCTAAATGTTCATCCAATGACGCAAAAACACCTATTGGATGCACAAGATTGGTTAGAAACCCTAATTGGACAAGAATAAGCCTAGGGAGGACGAAAATGACCTAATTGTTCATCCAACGACACAAACACAACAATTGGATGCACAAGATTGGTTAGAAACCCTAATTGGACAAGCATAAGAATAGGGAGGATGAAACTAACCTAAATGTTCATCCAATGACACAAAAACACCTAATGGATGCACAAGATTGGTTAGAAACCCTAATTGGACAAGATTAATTTTAGGGAGGACGAAAATCATCTAATTGTTCATCCAATGACACAAAACACCTTTTGGATGCACAAGATTGGTTAAAAACCCTAATTGGACAAGATTAAGTGTAGGGTGGACGAAAATGACCTAAATGTTCATCCAATGACACAAAACAGCTATTGAATGCACAAGATTGGTTAAAAACCCTTATTGCACAAGAATTAGCCTAGGGAGGACGAAAATGACCTAATTGTTCATCCAATGACGCAAAAACACCTAATGGATGCACAAGATTGGTTAGAAACCCTAATTGGACAAGATTAATTTTAGGGAGGACGAAAATCATCTAATTGTTCATCCAATGACACAAAACACCTATTGGATGCACAAGATTGGTTAAAAACCCTAATTGGACAAGAATTAGCCTAGGGAGGATGAAAATGACCTAAATGTTCATCCAATGACACAAAAACACCTAATGGATGCACAAGATTGGTTAAAAACCCTAATTGGACTACATTAAGTGTAGGGAGGACGAAAATGACCTAAATGTTCATCCAATCACACATAACACCTATTGGATGCACAAGATTGGTTAAAAACACTTATTGGACAAGAATTAGCCTAGGGAGGACGAAAATGACCTAAATGTTCATCCAATGACACAAAAACACCTAATGGATGCACAAGATTGGTTAAAAACCCTAATTGGACTACATTAAGTGTAGGGAGGACGAAAATGACCTAAATGTTCATCCAATGACACAAAACACCTATTGGATATACAAGATTGGTTAAAAACCCTAATTGGACAAGAATTAGCCTAGGGAGGACAAAAATGACCTAAATGTTCATCCAGTGACGGAAAAACACTTATTGGATGCACAAGATTGGTTAGAAACCCTAATTAGACAAGAACTAGCCTAGGGAGGACGAAAATGACCTAAATGTTCATCCAATGACGCAAAAACACCTATTGGATGCACAAGATTGGTTAGAAACCCTAATTGGACAAGAATAAGCCTAGGGAGATCGAAAATGACCTAATTGTTCATCCAACGACACAAACACAACAATTGGATGCACAAGATTGGTTAGAAACCCTAATTGGACAAGCATAAGACTAGGGAGGATGAAACTAACCTAAATGTTCATCCAATGACACAAAAACACCTAATGGATGCACAAGATTGGTTAGAAACCCTAATTGGACAAGATTAATTTTAGGGAGGACGAAAATCATCTAATTGTTCATCCAATGACACAAAACACCTATTAGATGCACAAGATTGGTTAAAAACCCTAATTGGACAAGATTAAGTGTAGGGAGGACGAAAATGACCTAAATATTCATCCAATGACACAAAACACCTATTGGATGCACAAGATTGGTTAAAACTCTAATTGGACAAGAATTAGCCTAGGGAGGACGAAAATGACCTAAATGTTCATCCAATGACACAAAAACACCTAATGGATGCACAACATTGGTTAAAAACCCTAATTGGACTACATTAAGTGTAGGGACGACGAAAATGACCTAAATGTTCATCCAATGACACAAAACACCTATTGAATGCACAAGATTGGTTAAAAACCCTTATTGCACAAGAATTAGCCTAGGGAGGACGAAAATGACCTAATTGTTAATCCAATGACGCAAAAACACCTATTGGATGCACAAGATTGGTTAGAAACCCTAATTGGATAAGAACTAGCCAAGGGAGGACGAAAATGACCTAAATGTTCATCCAATGACACAAAAACACCTAATGGATGCACAAGATTGGTTAAAAATCCTAATTGGACTACATTAAGTGTAGGGAGGACGGAAATGACCTAAATGTTCATCCAATGACACAAAACACCTATTGGATATACAAGATTGGTTAAAAACCCTAATTGGACAAGAATTAGCCTAGGGAGGACGAAAATGACCTAAATGTTCATCCAATGACGCAAAAACACCTATTGGATGCACAAGATTGGTTAGAAACCCTAATTGGACAAGAATAAGCCTAAGGAGGTCGAAAATGACCTAATTGTTCATCCAATGACACAAACACAACAATTGGATGCACAAGATTGGTTAGAAACCCTAATTGGACAAGCATAAGACTAGGGAGGATGAAACTAACCTAAATGTTCATCCAATGACACAAAAACACCTAATGGATGCACAAGATTGGTTAGAAACCCTAATTGGACATGATTAATTTTAGGGAGGACGAAAATCATCTAATTGTTCATCCAATGACACAAAACACCTTTTGGATGCACAAGATTGGTTAAAAACCCTAATTGGACAAGATTAAGTGTAGGGAGGACGAAAATGACCTAAATATTCATCCAATGACACAAAACACCTATTGGATGCACAAGATTGCTTAATACCCTAATTGGACAAGAATTAGCCTATGGAGGACGAAAATGACCTAAATGTTCATCCAATGACACAAAACACCTATTGAATGCACAAGATTGGTTAAAAACCCTTATTGCACAAGAATTAGCCCAGGGAGGAAGAAAATGACCTAATTGTTCATCCAATGACGCAAAAACACCTAATGGATGCACAAGATTGGTTAGAAACCCTAATTGGACAAGATTAAGTGTAGGGCGGACGAAAATCACCTAAATGTTCATCCAATGACACAAAACACCTATTGGATGCACAAGATTGGTTAGAAACCCTAATAGGACAAGATTAAGTGTATGGAGGTCGAGAATGACATAAAGTTCATCCAATGACACAAACGCACCTATTGGATGCACAAGATTGGTTAGAAACCCTAATTGGACAAGATTAAGTGTAGGGAGGTCGAGAATGACATAAAGTTCATCCAGTGACACAAACACACCTATTGGATGCACAAGATTGGTTAAAAACCCTAATTGGACAAGAATTAGCCTAGGGAGGATGAAAATGACCTAAATGTTCATCCAATGACACAAAAACACCTAATGGATGCACAAGATTGGTTAAAAACCCTAATTGGACTACATTAAGCGTAGGGAGGACGAAAATGACCTAAATGTTCATCCAATGACACAAAACACGTATTGGATGCACAAGATTGGTTAAAAACCCTAATTGGACTACATTAAGTGTAGGGAGGACGAAAATAAACTACTTGTTCATCCAATGACACAAAACACCTATTGGATGCACAAGATTGGTTAAAAATCCTTATTGGACAAGAATTAGACTAGGGAGGACGAAAATGACCTAAATGTTCATCCAATGACACAAAAACACCTAATGGATGCACAAGATTGGTTAAAAACCCTAATTGGACAAGATTAAGTGTAGGGAGGACGAAAATGACCTAAATGTTCATCCAATGACACAAAACACCTATTGGATGCACAAGATTGGTTAAAAACCCTAATTGGACAAGATTAAGTGTAGGGAGAACGAAAATGACCTAAATGTTCATCCAATGACACAAAACATCTATTGGGTGCACAAGATTGGTTAGAAACCCTAATTGGACAAGATTTAGTGTAGGGAGGTCGAGAATGACATAAAGTTTATCAAATGACACAAACACACCTATTGGATGCACAAGATTGGTTAGAAACCCTAATTGGACAAGATTAAGTGTAGGGAGGTCGAGAATGACATAAAGTTCATCCAATGACACAAACACACCTATTGGATGCACAAGATTGGTTAGAAACCCTAATTGGACAAGAATTAGCCTAGGGAGGACGAAAATGACCTAAATGTTCATCCAATGACACAAAAACACCTAATGGATGCACAACATTGGTTAAAAACCCTAATTGGACTACATTAAGTGTAGGGACGACGAGAATGACCTGAATGTTCATCCAATGATACAAAACACCTATTGGATGCACAAGATTGGTTAGAAACCCTAATAGGACAAGATTAAGTGTATGGAGATCGAGAATGACATAAAGTTCATCCAATGACACAAACACACCTATTGGATGCACAAGATTGGTTAGAAACCCTAATAGGACAAGATTAAGTGTATGGAGATCGAGAATGACATAAATTTCATCCAATGACACAAAACACCTATTGGATATACAAGATTGGTTAAAAACCATAATTGGACAAGAATAAGCCTAGGGAGGTCGAAAATGACCTAATTGTTCATCCAATGACACAAAAACACCTATTGGATGCACAAGATTGGTTAGAAACCCTAATTGCACAAGAACTAGCCTAGGGAGGACGAAAATGACCTAAATGTTCATCCAATGACGCAAAAACACCTATTGGATGCACAAGATTGGTTAGAAACCCTAATTGGACAAGAATAAGCCTAGGGAGGTCGAAAATGACCTAATTGTTCATCCAACGACACAAACACAACAATTGGATGCACAAGATTGGTTAGAAACCCTAATTGGACAAGCATAAGACTAGGGAGGATGAAACTAACCTAAATGTTCATCCAATGACACAAAAACACCTAATGGATGCACAAGATTGGTTAGAAACCCTAATTGGACAAGATTGATTTTAGGGAGGACGAAAATCATCTAATTGTTCATCCAATGACACAAAACACCTATTGGATGCACAAGATTGGTTAAAAACTCTAATTGGACAAGATTAAGTGTAGGGAGGACGAAAATGACCTAAATATTCATCCAATGACACAAAACACCTATTGGATGCACAAGATTGGTTAAAACCCTAATTGGACAAGAATTAGCCTAGGGAGGACGAAAATGACCTAAATGTTCATCCAATGACACAAAAACACCTAATGGATGCACAACATTGGTTAAAAACCCTAATTGGACTACATTAAGTGTAGGGACGACGAAAATGACCTAAATGTTCATCCAATGACACAAAACAGCTATTGAATGCACAAGATTGGTTAACAACCCTTATTGCACAAGAATTAGCCTAGGGAGGACGAAAATGACCTAATTATTCATCCAATGACGCAAAAACACCTAATGGATGCACAAGATTGGTTAGAAACCCTAATTGGACAAGATTAATTTTAGGGAGGACGAAAATCATCTAATTGTTCATCCAATGACACAAAACACCTATTGGATGCACAAGATTGGTTAAAAACCCTAATTGGACAAGATTAAGTGTAGGGAGGACGAAAATGACCTAAATATTCATCCAATGACACAAAACACCTATTGGATGCACAAGATTACTTAAAACCCTAATTGGACAAGAATTAGCCTAGGGAGGACGAAAATGACCTAAATGTTCATCCAATGACACAAAACACCTATTGAATGCACAAGATTGGTTAAAAACCCTTATTGCACAAGAATTAGCCTAGGGAGGACGAAAATGACCTAATTGTTCATCCAATGACGCAAAAACACCTAATGGATGCACAAGATTGGTTAGAAACCCTAATTGGACAAGATTAAGTGTAGGGAGGACGAAAATGACCTAAATATTCATCCAATGACACAAAACACCTATTGGATGCACAAGATTGGTTAAAACTCTAATTGGACAAGAATTAGCCTAGGGAGGACGAAAATGACCTAAATGTTCATCCAATGACACAAAAACACCTAATGGATGCACAACATTGGTTAAAAACCCTAATTGGACTACATTAAGTGTAGGGACGACGAAAATGACCTAAATGTTCATCCAATGACACAAAACACCTATTGAATGCACAAGATTGGTTAAAAACCCTTATTGCACAAGAATTAGCCTAGGGAGGACGAAAATGACCTAATTGTTCATCCAATGACGCAAAAACACCTAATGGTTGCACAAGATTGGTTAGAAACCCTAATTGGACAAGATTAAGTGTAGGGCGGACGAAAATCACCTAAATGTTCATCCAATGACACAAAACACCTATTGGATGCACAAGATTGGTTAGAAACCCAAATAGGACAAGATTAAGTGTTTGGAGGTCGAGAATGACATAAAATTCATCCAATGACACAAACGCACCTACTGGATGCACAAGATTGGTTAGAAACTCTAATTGGACAAGATTAAGTGTAGGGAGGTCGAGAATGACATAAAGTTCATCCAGTGACACAAACACACCTATTGGATGCACAAGATTGGTTAAAAACCCTAATTGGACAAGAATTAGCCTAGGGAGGATGAAAATGACCTAAATGTTCATCCAATGACACAAAAAAACCTAATGGATGCACAAGATTGGTTAAAAACCCTAATTGGACTACATTAAGTGTAGGGAGGACGAAAATGACCTAAATGTTCATCCAATCACACAAAACACCTATTGGATGCACAAGATTGGTTAAAAACACTTATTGGACAAGAATTAGCCTAGGGAGGACGAAAATGACCTAAATGTTCATCCAATGACACAAAAACACCAAATGGATGCACAAGATTGGTTAAAAATCCTAATTGGACTACATTAAGTGTAGGGAGGACGGAAATGACCTAAATGTTCATCCAATGACACAAAACACCTATTGGATGCACAAGATTGGTTAGAAACCCTAATTGGACAAGAATAAGTCTAGGGAGGTCGAAAATGACCTAATTGTTCATCCAATGACACAAACACAACAATTGGATGCACAAGATTGGTTAGAAACCCTAATTGGACAAGCATATGACTAGGGAGGATGAAACTAACCTAAATGTTCATCCAATGACACAAAAACACCTAATGGATGCACAAGATTGATTAGAAACCCTAATTGGACATGATTAATTTTAGGGAGGACGAAAATCATCTAATTGTTCATCCAATGACACAAAACACCTATTGGATGCACAAGATTGGTTAAAAACCCTAATTGGACAAGATTAAGTGTAGGGAGGACGAAAATGACCTAAATATTCATCCAATGACACAAAACACCTATTGGATGCACAAGATTGCTTAAAACCCTAATTGGACAAGAATTAGCCTAGGGAGGTCGAAAATGACCTAATTGTTCATCCAATGACACAAACACAACAATTGGATGCACAAGATTGGTTAGAAACCCTAATTGGACAAGCATAAGACTAGGGAGGATGAAACTAACCTAAATGTTCATCCAATGACACAAAAACACCTAATGGATGCACAAGATTGGTTAGAAACCCTAATTGGACAATATTAATTTTAGGAAGGACGAAAATCATCTAATTCTTCATCCAATGACACAAAACACCTATTGGATGCACAAGATTGGTTAAAAACCCTAATTGGACAAGATTAAGTGTAGGGAGGACGAAAATGACCTAAATATTCATCCAATGACACAAAACACCTATTGGATGCACAAGATTGCTTAAAACCCTAATTGGACAAGAATTAGCCTAGGGAGGACGAAAATGACCTAAATGTTCATCCAATGAAACAAAACACCTATTGAATGCACAAGATTGGTTAAAAACCCTTATTGCACAAGAATTAGCCTAGGGAGGACGAAAATGACCTAATTGTTCATCCAATGACGTAAAAACACCTAATGGATGCACAAGATTGGTTAGAAACCCTAATTGGACAAGATTAAGTGTAGGGCGGACGAAAATCACCTAAATGTTCATCCAATGACACAAAACACCTATTGGATGCACAAGATTGGTTAGAAACCCTAATAGGACAAGATTAAGTGTATGGAGGTCGAGAATGACATAAAGTTCATCCAATGACACAAACGCACCTATTGGACGCACAAGATTGGTTAAAAACCCTAATTGGACAAGAATTAGCCTAGGGAGGACGAAAATGACCTAAATGTTCATCCAATGACACAAAAAAACCTAATGGATGCACAAGATTGGTTAAAAACCCTAATTGGACTACATTAAGTGTAGGGAGGACGAAAATGACCTAAATGTTCATCCAATAACACAAAACACCTATTGGACGCACAAGATTGGTTAAAAACACTTATTGGACAAGAATTAGCCTAGGGAGGACGAAAATGACCTAAATGTTCATCCAATGTCACAAAAACACCTAATGGATGCACAAGATTGGTTAAAACCCCTAATTGGACTACATTAAGTGTAGGGAGGACGAAAATGACCTAAATGTTCATCCAATGACACAAAACACCTTTTGGATATACAAGATTGGTTAAAAACCCTAATTGGACAAGAATAAGCCTAGGGAGGTCGAAAATGACCTAATTGTTCATCCAATGACACAAACACAACAATTGGATGCACAAGATCGGTTAGAAACCCTAATTGGACAAGCATAAGACTAGGGAGGATGAAACTAACCTAAATGTTCATCCAATGACACAAAAACACCTAATGGATGCACAAGATTGGTTAGAAACCCTAATTGGACATGATTAATTTTAGGGAGGACGAAAATCATCTAATTGTTCATCCAATGACACAAAACACCTTTTGGATGCACAAGATTGGTTAAAAACCCTAATTGGACAAGATTAAGTGTAGGGAGGACGAAAATGACCTAAATATTCATCCAATGACACAAAACACCTATTGGATGCAAAAGATTGCTTAATACCCTAATTGGACAAGAATTAGCCTAGGGAGGACGAAAATGACCTAAATGTTCATCCAATGACACAAAACACCTAATGGATGCACAACATTGGTTAAAAACCCTAATTGGACTACATTAAGTGTAGGGACGACGAGAATGACCTGAATGTTCATCCAATGACACAAAACACCTATTGGATGCACAAGATTGGTTAGAAACCCTAATAGGACAAGATTAAGTGTATGGAGATCGAGAATGACATAAAGTTCATCCAATGACACAAACACACCTATTGGATGCACAAGATTGGTTAGAAACCCTAATAGGACAAGATTAAGTGTATGGAGATCGAGAATGACATAAATTTCATCCAATGACACAAAACACCTATTGGATATACAAGATTGGTTAAAAACCATAATTGGACAAGAATAAGCCTAGGGAGGTCGAAAATGACCTAATTGTTCATCCAATGACACAAAAACACCTATTGGATGCACAAGATTGGTTAGAAACCCTAATTGCACAAGAACTAGCCTAGGGAGGACGAAAATGACCTAAATGTTCATCCAATGACGCAAAAACACCTATTGGATGCACAAGATTGGTTAGAAACCCTAATTGGACAAGAATAAGCCTAGGGAGGTCGAAAATGACCTAATTATTTATCCAATGACACAAACACAACAATTGGATGCACAAGATTGGTTAGAAACCCTAATTGGACAAGCATAAGACTAGGGAGGATGAAACTAACCTAAATGTTCATCCAATGACACAAAAACACCTAATGGATGCACAAGATTGGTTAGAAACCCTAATTGGACAAGATTAATTTTAGGGAGGACGAAAATCATCTAATTGTTCAGCCAATGACACAAAACACCTATTAGATGCACAAGATTGGTTAAAAACCCTAATTGGACAAGATTAAGTGTAGGGAGGACGAAAATGACCTAAATATTCATCCAATGACACAAAACACCTATTGGATGCACAAGATTGGTTAAAACTCTAATTGGACAAGAATTAGCCTAGGGAGGACGAAAATGACCTAAATGTTCATCCAATGACACAAAAACACCTAATGGATGCACAACATTGGTTAAAAACCCTAATTGGACTACATTAAGTGTAGGGACGACGAAAATGACCTAAATGTTCATCCAATGACACAAAACACCTATTGAATGCACAAGATTGGTTAAAAACCCTTATTGCACAAGAATTAGCCTAGGGAGGACGAAAATGACCTAATTGTTAATCCAATGACGCAAAAACACCTATTGGATGCACAAGATTGGTTAGAAACCCTAATTGGATAAGAACTAGCCAAGGGAGGACGAAAATGACCTAAATGTTCATCCAATGACACAAAAACACCTAATGGATGCACAAGATTGGTTAAAAATCCTAATTGGACTACATTAAGTGTAGGGAGGACGGAAATGACCTAAATGTTCATCCAATGACACAAAACACCTATTGGATATACAAGATTGGTTAAAAACCCTAATTGGACAAGAATTAGCCTAGGGAGGACGAAAATGACCTAAATGTTCATCCAATGACGCAAAAACACCTATTGGATGCACAAGATTGGTTAGAAACCCTAATTGGACAAGAATAAGCCTAAGGAGGTCGAAAATGACCTAATTGTTCATCCAATGACACAAACACAACAATTGGATGCACAAGATTGGTTAGAAACCCTAATTGGACAAGCATAAGACTAGGGAGGATGAAACTAACCTAAATGTTCATCCAATGACACAAAAACACCTAATGGATGCACAAGATTGGTTAGAAACCCTAATTGGACATGATTAATTTTAGGGAGGACGAAAATCATCTAATTGTTCATCCAATGACACAAAACACCTATTGGATGCACAAGATTGGTCAAAAACCCTAATTGGACAAGATTAAGTGTAGGCAGGACGAAAATGACCTAAATATTCATCCAATGACGCAAAAACACCTATTGGATGCACAAGATTGGTTAGAAACCCTAATTGGATAAGAACTAGCCAAGGGAGGACGAAAATGACCTAAATGTTCATCCAATGACACAAAAACACCTAATGGATGCACAAGATTGGTTAAAAATCCTAATTGGACTACATTAAGTGTAGGGAGGACGGAAATGACCTAAATGTTCATCCAATGACACAAAAACCTATTGGATATACAAGATTGGTTAAAAACCCTAATTGGACAAGAATTAGCCTAGGGAGGACGAAAATGACCTAAATGTTCATCCAATGACGCAAAAACACCTATTGGATGCACAAGATTGGTTAGAAACCCTAATTGGATAAGAACTAGCCAAGGGAGGACGAAAATGACCTAAATGTTCATCCAATGACGCAAAAACACCTATTGGATCCACAAGATTGGTTAGAAACCCTAATTGGACAAGAATAAGCCTAGGGAGGTCGAAAATGACCTAATTGTTCATCCAATGACACAAACACAACAATTGGATGCACAAGATTGGTTAGAAACCCTAATTGGACAAGCATAAGACTAGGGAGGATGAAACTAACCTAAATGTTCATCCAATGACACAAAAACACCTAATGGATGCACAAGATTGGTTAAAAATCCTAATTGGACTACATTAAGTGTAGGGAGGACGGAAATGACCTAAATGTTCATCCAATGACACAAAACACCTATTGGATATACAAGATTGGTTAAAAACCCTAATTGGACAAGAATTAGCCTAGGGAGGACGAAAATGACCTAAATGTTCATCCAATGACGCAAAAACACCTATTGGATGCACAAGATTGGTTAGAAACCCTAATTGGACAAGAATAAGTCTAGGGAGGACGAAAATGACCTAATTGTTCATCCAATGACACAAACACAACAATTGGATGCACAAGATTGGTTAGAAACCCTAATTGGACAAGCATAAGACTAGGGAGGATGAAACTAACCTAAATGTTCATCCAATGACACAAAAACACCTAATGGATGCACAAGATTGGTTAGAAACCATAATTGGACAAGATTAAGTTTAGGGACGCCGAAAATGATCTAATTGTTCATCCAATGACACAAAACACCTATTGGATGCACAAGATTGGTTAAAAACCCTAATTGGACAAGATTAAGTGTAGGGAGGACGAAAATGACCTAAATATTCATCCAATGACACAAAACACCTATTGGATGCACAAGATTGGTTAAAACCCTAATTGGACAAGAATTAACCTAGGGAGGACGAAAATGACCTAAATGTTCATCCAATGACACAAAAACACCTAATGGATGCACAACATTGGTTAAAAACCCTAATTGGACTACATTAAGTGTAGGGACGACGAAAATGACCTAAATGTTCATCCAATGACACAAAACAGCTATTGAATGCACAAGATTGGTTAAAAACCCTTATTGCACAAGAATTAGCCTAGGGAGG
Organism: Cicer judaicum; assembly: GCA_037974835.1. Classification (NCBI taxonomy): domain Eukaryota; kingdom Viridiplantae; phylum Streptophyta; class Magnoliopsida; order Fabales; family Fabaceae; genus Cicer; species Cicer judaicum. The sequence goes on from JBBPBS010000934.1 coordinate 30,317, forward strand.
ACGAAAATGACCTAATTGTTCATCCAATGACGCAAAAACACCTAATGGATGCACAAGATTGGTTAGAAACCCTAATTGGACAAGATTAACTTTAGGGAGGACGAAAATCATCTAATTATTCATCCAATGACACAAAACACCTATTGGATGCACAAGATTGGTTAAAAACCCTAATTGGACAAGATTAAGTGTAGGGAGGACGAAAATGACCTAAATATTCATCCAATGACACAAAATACCTATTGGATGCACAAGATTGGTTAAAACCCAAATTGGACAAGAATTAGCCTAGGGAGGATGAAAATGACCTAAATGTTCATCCAATGACACAAAAACACCTAATGGATGCACAAGATTGGTTAAAAACCCTAATTGGACTACATTAAGTGTAGGGAGGACGAAAATGACCTAAATGTTCATCCAATCACACAAAACACCTATTGGATGCACAAGATTGGTTAAAAACACTTATTGGACAAGAATTAGCCTAGGGAGGACGAAAATGACCTAAATGTTCATCCAATGTCACAAAAACACCTAATGGATGCACAAGATTGGTTAAAACCCCTAATTGGACTACATTAAGTGTAGGGAGGACGAAAATGACCTAAATGTTCATCCAATGACGCAAAAACACCTATTGGATGCACAAGATTGGTTAGAAACCCTAATTGGACAAGAATAAGCCTAGGGAGGTCGAAAATGACCTAATTGTTCATCCAATGACACAAACACAACAATTGGATGCACGAGATTGGTTAGAAACCCTAATTGGACAAGCATAAGACTAGGGAGGATGAAACTAACCTAAATGTTCATCCAATGACACAAAAACACCTAATGGATGCACAAGATTGGTTAGAAACCCTAATTGGACAATATTAATTTTAGGAAGGACGAAAATCATCTAATTCTTCATCCAATGACACAAAACACCTATTGGATGCACAAGATTGGTTAAAAACCCTAATTGGACAAGATTAAGTGTAGGGAGGACGAAAATGACCTAAATATTCATCCAATGACACAAAACACCTATTGGATGCACAAGATTGCTTAAAACCCTAATTGGACAAGAATTAGCCTAGGGAGGACGAAAATGACCTAAATGTTCATCCAATGACACAAAACACCTATTGAATGCACAAGATTGGTTAAAAACCCTTATTGCACAAGAATTAGCCTAGGGAGGACGAAAATGACATAAAGTTCATCCAATGACACAAACGCACCTATTGGATGCACAAGATTGGTTAGAAACCCTAATTGGACAAGATTAAGTGTAGGGAGGTCGAGAATGACATAAAGTTCATCCAGTGACACAAACACACCTATTGGATGCACAAGATTGGTTAAAAACCCTAATTGGACAAGAATTAGCCTAGGGAGGACGAAAATGACCTAAATGTTCATCCAATGACACAAAAAAACCTAATGGATGCACAAGATTGGTTAAAAACCCTAATTGGACTACATTAAGTGTAGGGAGGACGAAAATGACCTAAATGTTCATCCAATCACACAAAACACCTATTGGATGCACAAGATTGGTTAAAAACACTTATTGGACAAGAATTAGCCTAGGGAGGACGAAAATGACCTAAATATTCATCCAATGACACAAAAACACCTAATGGATGCACAAGATTGGTTAAAAATCCTAATTGGACTACATTAAGTGTAGGGAGGACGGAAATGACCTAAATGTTCATCCAATGACACAAAACACCTATTGGATATACAAGATTGGTTAAAAACCCTAATTGGACAAGAATTAGCCTAGGGAGGACGAAAATGACCTAAATGTTCATCCAATGACACAAAAACACCTATTGGATGCACAAGATTGGTTAGAAACCCTAATTGGATAAGAACTAGTTAAGGGAGGACGAAAATGACCTAAATGTTCATCCAATGACGCAAAAACACCTATTGGATGCACAAGATTGGTTAGAAACCCTAATTGGACAAGAATAAGCCTAGGGAGGACGAAAATGACCTAATTGTTCATCCAATGACACAAACACAACAATTGGATGCACAAGATTGGTTAGAAACCCTAATTGGACAAGCATAAGACTAGGGAGGATGAAACTAACCTAAATGTTCATCCAATGACACAAAAACACCTAATGGATGCACAAGATTGGTTAGAAACCCTAATTGGACAATATTAATTTTAGGAAGGACGAAAATCATCTAATTCTTCATCCAATGACACAAAACACCTATTGGATGCACAAGATTGGTTAAAAACCCTAATTGGACAAGATTAAGTGTAGGGAGGACGAAAATGACCTAAATATTCATCCAATGACACAAAACACCTATTGGATGCACAAGATTGATTAAAAACCCTAATTGGACAAGATTAAGTGTAGGGAGGACGAAAATGACCTAAATGTTCATCCAATGACACAAAATAACTATTGGATGCACAAGATTGGTTAAAAACCCTAATTGGATAAGAATTAGCCTAGGGAGGACGAAAATGTCCTAAATCTTCATCCAATGAAACAAAACACCTATTGGATGCACAAGATTGGTTAAAAACCCTAATTGGACAAGATTTAGCTTAGGGAGGAAGAAAATGACCTAATTGTTCATCCAATGACACAAAAACACCTATCGGATGCAGAAGATTGGTTAGAAATCCTAATTGCACAAGATTAAGTGTAGGGAGGACGAAAATGACCTAAATGTTGATCCAATGACACAAAACACCTATTGGATGCACAAGATTGGTTAAAAACCCAAATTGGATAAGAATTAGCCTAGGGAGGACGAAAATGACCTAATTGTTCATCCAATGACACAAAAACAGCAATTGGATGTACAAGATTGGTTAGAAACCCTAATTGGACAAGATAAAGTGTAGGGAGAGCGAAAATGACCTAAATGTTCATCCAATGACACAAAATACCTATTGGATGCACAAGATTGGTATAAAACCCTAATTGGATAAGAATTAGCCTAGGGAGGACGAAAATGACCTAATTGTTCATCCAATGACACAAAAACAGCAATTGGATGTACAAGATTGGTTTGCAACCCTAATTGGACAAGATAAAGTGTAGGGAGAGCGAAAACGACCTAAATGTTCATCCAATGACACAAAATACCTATTGGATGCACAAGATTGGTATAAAACCCTAATTGGACAAGATTAAGTGTAGGGAGGACGAAAATGACCTAAATATTCATCCAATGACACAAAACACCTATTGGATGCACAAGATTGGTTAAAAACCCTAATTGGACAAGATTAAGTGTAGGGAGGACGAAAATGACCTAAATATTCATCCAATGACACAAAACACCTATTGGATGCACAAGATTACTTAAAACCCTAATTGGACAAGAATTAGCCTAGGGAGGACGAAAATGACCTAAATGTTCATCCAATGACACAAAACACCTATTGAATGCACAAGATTGGTTAAAAACCCTTATTGCACAAGAATTAGCCTAGGGAGGACGAAAATGACCTAATTGTTCATCCAATGACGCAAAAACACCTAATGGATGCACAAGATTGGTTAGAAACCCTAATTGGACAAGATTAAGTGTAGGGCGGACGAAAATCACCTAAATGTTCATCCAATGACACAAAACACCTATTGGATGCACAAGATTGGTTAGAAACCCTAATAGGACAAGATTAAGTGTATGGAGGTCGAGAATGACATAAAGTTCATCCAATGACACAAACGCACCTATTGGACGCACAAGATTGGTTAAAAACCCTAATTGGACAAGAATTAGCCTAGGGAAGACGAAAATGACCTAAATGTTCATCCAATGACACAAAAAAACCTAATGGATGCACAAGATTGGTTAAAAACCCTAATTGGACTACATTAAGTGTAGGGAGGACGAAAATGACCTAAATGTTCATCCAATAACACAAAACACCTATTGGACGCACAAGATTGGTTAAAAACACTTATTGGACAAGAATTAGCCTAGGGAGGACGAAAATGACCTAAATGTTCATCCAATGTCACAAAAACACCTAATGGATGCACAAGATTGGTTAAAACCCCTAATTGGACTACATTAAGTGTAGGGAGGACGAAAATGACCTAAATGTTCATCCAATGACACAAAACACCTTTTGGATATACAAGATTGGTTAAAAACCCTAATTGGACAAGAATAAGCCTAGGGAGGTCGAAAATGACCTAATTGTTCATCCAATGACACAAACACAACAATTGGATGCACAAGATCGGTTAGAAACCCTAATTGGACAAGCATAAGACTAGGGAGGATGAAACTAACCTAAATGTTCATCCAATGACACAAAAACACCTAATGGATGCACAAGATTGGTTAGAAACCCTAATTGGACAAGATTAATTATAGGGAGGACGAAAATCATCTAATTGTTCCTCCAATGACACAAAACACCTATTGGATGCACAAGATTGGTTAAAAACCCTAATTGGACAAGATTAAGTGTAGGGAGGACGAAAATGACCTAAATATTCATCCAATGACACAAAACAGCTATTGGATGCACAAGATTGGTTAAAACCCTAATTGGACAAGAATTAGCCTAGGGAGGACGAAAATGACCTAAATGTTCATCCAATGACACAAAAACACCTAATGGATGCACAACATTGGTTAAAAACCCTAATTGGACTACATTAAGTGTAGGGACGACGAGAATGACCTGAATGTTCATCCAATGACACAAAACACCTATTGGATGCACAAGATTGGTTAGAAACCCTAATAGGACAAGATTAAGTGTATGGAGATCGAGAATGACATAAAGTTCATCCAATGACACAAACACACCTATTGGATGCACAAGA
>JBBPBS010000934.1:35632-94156 GCA_037974835.1 Cicer judaicum
ATAAAATTCATCCAATGACACAAACGCACCTACTGGATGCACAAGATTGGTTAGAAACTCTAATTGGACAAGATTAAGTGTAGGGAGGTCGAGAATGACATAAAGTTCATCCAGTGACACAAACACACCTATTGGATGCACAAGATTGGTTAAAAACCCTAATTGGACAAGAATTAGCCTAGGGAGGATGAAAATGACCTAAATGTTCATCCAATGACGCAAAAACACCTAATGGTTGCACAAGATTGGTTAGAAACCCTAATTGGACAAGATTAAGTGTAGGGCGGACGAAAATCACCTAAATGTTCATCCAATGACACAAAACACCTATTGGATGCACAAGATTGGTTAGAAACCCAAATAGGACAAGATTAAGTGTATGGAGGTCGAGAATGACATAAAATTCATCCAATGACACAAACGCACCTACTGGATGCACAAGATTGGTTAGAAACTCTAATTGGACAAGATTAAGTGTAGGGAGGTCGAGAATGACATAAAGTTCATCCAGTGACACAAACACACCTATTGGATGCACAAGATTGGTTAAAAACCCTAATTGGACAAGAATTAGCCTAGGGAGGATGAAAATGACCTAAATGTTCATCCAATGACACAAAAACACCTAATGGATGCACAAGATTGGTTAAAAACCCTAATTGGACTACATTAAGTGTAGGGAGGACGAAAATGACCTAAATGTTTATCCAATGACACAAAACACCTATTGGATGCACAAGATTGGTTAAAAACCCTAATTGGACTACATTAAGTGTAGGGAGGACGAAAATAAACTACTTGTTCATCCAATGACACAAAACACCTATTGGATGCACAAGATTGGTTAAAAATCCTTATTGGACAAGAATTAGACTAGTGAGGACGAAAATGACCTAAATGTTCATCCAATGACACAAAAACACCTAATGGATGCACAAGATTGGTTAAAAACCCTAATTGGACAAGATTAAGTGTAGGGAAGACGAAAATGACCTAAATGTTCATCCAATGACACAAAACACCTATTGGATGCACAAGATTGGTTAAAAACACTAATTGGACTACATTAAGTGTAGGGAGGACGAAAATGACCTAAATGTTCATCCAATGACACAAAAAACCTATTGGATGCACAAGATTGGTTAAAAACCTTAATTGGACAAGAATTAGCCTAGGGAGGACGAAAATGACCTAAATGTTCTTCCAATGACACAAAAACACCTATTGGACGCACAAGATTGGTTAAAACCCCTAATTGGAAAAGAATAAGCCTTTGGAGTTCGAAAATGACCTAAATGTTTATCCAATGACACAAAAACACCTAATGGATGCACAAGATTGGTTAAAAACCCTAATTGGACTACATTAAGTGTAGGGACGACGAAAATGACCTAAATGTTCATCCAATGACACAAAACACCTATTAAATGCACGAGATTGGTTAAAAACCCTAATTGGACAAGAATTAGCCTAGGGAGGACGAAAATAATCTAATTGTTCATCCAATGACGCAAAAACACCTAATGGATGCACAAGATTGGTTAGACACCCTAATTGGACAAGATTAACTGTAGGGCGGACGAAAATCACCTAAATGTTCATCCAATGACACAAAACACCTATTGGGTGCACAAGATTGGTCAGAAACCCTAATTGGACAAGATTAAGTGTAGGGAGGTCGAGAATGACATAAAGTTTATCCAATGACACAAACACACTTATTGGATGCACAAGATTGGTTAGAAACCCTAATTGGACAAGATTAAGTGTAGGGAGGTCGAGAATGACATAAAGTTCATCCAATGACACAAACACACCTATTGGATGCACAAGATTGGTTAAAAACCCTAATTGGACAAGAATTAGCCTAGGGAGGATGAAAATGACCTAAATGTTCATCCAATGACACAAAAACACCTAATGGATGCACAAGATTGGTTAAAAACCCTAATTGGACTACATTAAGCGTAGGGAGGTCGAAAATGACCTAAATGTTCATCCAATGACACAAAAAACCTATTGGATGCACAAGATTGGTTAAAAACCCTAATTGGACTACATTAAGTGTAGGGAGGACAAAAATAAACTACTTGTTCATCCAATGATACAAAACACCTATTGGATGCACAAGATTGGTTAAAAATCCTTATTGGACAAGAATTAGCCTAGGGAGGACGAAAATGACCTAAATGTTCATCCAATGACACAAAAACACCTAATGGATGCACAAGATTGGTTAAAAACCCTAATTGGACAAGATTAAGTGTAGGGAGGACGAAAATGACCTAAATGTTCATCCAATGACACAAAAACACCTAATGGATGCACAAGATTGGTTAAAAACCCTAATTGGACTACATTAAGTGTAGGGAGGACGAAAATGACCTAAATGTTCATCCAATCACACAAAACACCTATTGGATGCACAAGATTGGTTAAAAACACTTATTGGACAAGAATTAGCCTAGGGAGGACGAAAATGACCTAAATGTTCATCCAATGTCACAAAAACACCTAATGGATGCACAAGATTGGTTAAAAACCCTAATTGGACTACATTAAGTGTAGGGAGGACGAAAATGACCTAAATGTTCATCCAATGACACAAAACACCTTTTGGATATACAAGATTGGTTAAAAACCCTAATTGGACAAGAATAAGCCTAGGGAGGTCGAAAATGACCTAATTGTTCATCCAATGACACAAACACAACAATTGGATGCACAAGATCGGTTAGAAACCCTAATTGGACAAGCATAAGACTAGGGAGGATGAAACTAACCTAAATGTTGATCCAATGACACAAAAACACCTAATGGATGCCCAAGATTGGTTAAAAACCCTAATTGGAAGAGAATTAGCCTAGGGAGTTTGAAAATGACCTAAATGTTCATCCAATGACACAAAAACACCTAATGGATGCACAAGATTGGTTAAAAACCCTAATTGGACAAGATTAAGTGTAGGGAGGACGAAAATGACCTAAATGTTCATCCAATGACACAAAAACACATATTGGATGCACAACATGGGTTAAAACCCTTAATTGGACAAGAACTAGCCTACGGAGGACGAAAATGACCTAATTGTTCATCCAATGACACAAAAACACCTAATGGTTGCACAAGATTGGTTAAAAACCCTAATTGGACTACATTAAGTGTAAGGAGGACGAAAATGACATAAATGTTCATCCAATGACACAAAACACCTATTGGATGCACAAGATTGGTTAAAACCCTAATTGGACAAGAATTAGCCTAGGGAGGACGAAAATGACCTAAATGTTCATCCAATGACACAAAAACACCTAATGGATGCACAACATTGGTTAAAAACCCTAATTGGACTACATTAAGTGTAGGGACGACGAGAATGACCTAAATGTTCATCCAATGACACAAAACACCTATTGGATGCATATGATTGGTTAGAAACCCTAATAGGACAAGATTAAGTGTATGGAGGTCGAGAATGACATAAAGTTCATCCAATGACGCAAACACACCTATTGGATGCACAAGATTGGTTAGAAACCCTAATTGGACAAGATTAAGTGTAGGGAGGTCGAGAATGACATAAAGTTCATCCAATGACACAAACACACCTATTGGATGCACAAGATTGGTTAGAAACCCTAAGTGGACAAGAATTAGCCTAGGGAGGATGAAAATGACCTAAATGTTCATCCAATGACACAAAAACACCTAATGGATGCACAAGATTGGTTAAAAACCATAATTGGACTACATTAAGTGTAGGGAGGACGAAAATGACCTAAATGTTCATCCAATCACACAAAACACCTATTGGATGCACAAGATTGGTTAAAAACACTTATTGGACAAGAATTAGCCTAGGGAGGACGAAAATGACCTAAATGTTCATCCAATGACACAAAAACACCTAATGGATGCACAAGATTGGTTAAAAATCCTAATTGGACTACATTAAGTGTAGGGAGGACGGAAATGACCTAAATGTTCATCCAATGACACAAAACACCTATTGGATATACAAGATTGGTTAAAAACCCTAATTGGACAAGAATTAGCCTAGGGAGGATGAAAATGACCTAAATGTTCATCCAATGACACAAAAAAACCTAATGGATGCACAAGATTGGTTAAAAACCCTAATTGGACTACATTAAGTGTAGGGAGGACGAAAATGACCTAAATGTTCATCCAATCACACAAAACACCTATTGGATGCACAAGATTGGTTAAAAACACTTATTGGACAAGAATTAGCCTAGGGAGGACGAAAATGACCTAAATGTTCATCCAATGACACAAAAACACCTAATGGATGCACAAGATTGGTTAAAAATCCTAATTGGACTACATTAAGTGTAGGGAGGACGGAAATGACCTAAATGTTCATCCAATGACACAAAACACCTATTGGATATACAAGATTGGTTAGAAACCCTAATTGGACAAGAATTAGCCTAGGGAGGACGAAAATGACCTAAATGTTCATCCAATGACGCAGAAACACCTATTGGATGCACAAGATTGGTTAGAAACCCTAATTGGACAAGAATAAGTCTAGGGAGGTCGAAAATGACCTAATAGTTCATCCAATGACACAAACACAACAATTGGATGCACAAGATTGGTTAGAAACCCTAATTGGACAAGCATAAGACTAGGGAGGATGAAACTAACCTAAATGTTCATCCAATGACACAAAAACACCTAATGGATGCACAAGATTGGTTAGAAACCCTAATTGGACATGATTAATTTTAGGGAGGACGAAAATCATCTAATTGTTCATCCAATGACACAAAACACCTTTTGGATGCACAAGATTGGTTAAAAACCCTAATTGGACAAGATTAAGTGTAGGGAGGACGAAAATGACCTAAATATTCATCCAATGACACAAAACACCTATTGGATGCACAAGATTGCTTAATACCCTAATTGGACAAGAATTAGCCTATGGAGGACGAAAATGACCTAAATGTTCATCCAATGACACAAAACACCTATTGAATGCACAAGATTGGTTAAAAACCCTTATTGCACAAGAATTAGCCCAGGGAGGAAGAAAATGACCTAATTGTTCATCCAATGACGCAAAAACACCTAATGGATGCACAAGATTGGTTAGAAACCATAATTGGACAAGATTAAGTGTAGGGCGGACGAAAATCACCTAAATGTTCATCCAATGACACAAAACACCTATTGGATGCACAAGATTGGTTAGAAACCCTAATAGGACAAGATTAAGTGTATGGAGGTCGAGAATGACATAAAGTTCATCCAATGACACAAACGCACCTATTGGATGCACAAGATTGGTTAGAAACCCTAATTGGACAAGATTAAGTGTAGGGAGGTCGAGAATGACATAAAGTTCATCCAGTGACACAAACACACCTATTGGATGCACAAGATTGGTTAAAAACCCTAATTGGACAAGAATTAGCCTAGGGAGGACGAAAATGACCTAAATGTTCATCCAATGACACAAAAAAACCTAATGGATGCACAAGATTGGTTAAAAACCCTAATTGGACTACATTAAGTGTAGGGAGGACGAAAATGACCTAAATGTTCATCCAATCACACAAAACACCTATTGGATGCACAAGATTGGTTAAAAACACTTATTGGACAAGAATTAGCCTAGGGAGGACGAAAATGACCTAAATATTCATCCAATGACACAAAAACACCTAATGGATGCACAAGATTGGTTAAAAATCCTAATTGGACTACATTAAGTGTAGGGAGGACGGAAATGACCTAAATGTTCATCCAATGACACAAAACACCTATTGGATATACAAGATTGGTTAAAAACCCTAATTGGACAAGAATTAGCCTAGGGAGGACGAAAATGACCTAAATGTTCATCCAATGACGCAAAAACACCTATTGGATGCACAAGATTGGTTAGAAACCCTAATTGGACAAGAATAAGTCTAGGGAGGTCGAAAATGACCTAATTGTTCATCCAATGACACAAACACAACAATTGGATGCACAAGATTGGTTAGAAACCCTAATTGGACAAGCATAAGACTAGGGAGGATGAAACTAACCTAAATGTTCATCCAATGACACAAAAACACCTAATGGATGCACAAGATTGGTTAGAAACCCTAATAGGACAAGATTAAGTGTATGGAGGTCGAGAATGACATAAAGTTCATCCAATGACACAAACGCACCTATTGGACGCACAAGATTGGTTAAAAACCCTAATTGGACAAGAATTAGCCTAGGGAGGACGAAAATGACCTAAATGTTCATCCAATGACACAAAAAAACCTAATGGATGCACAAGATTGGTTAAAACCCCTAATTGGACTACATTAAGTGTAGGGAGGACGAAAATGACCTAAATGTTCATCCAATGACACAAAACACCTTTTGGATATACAAGATTAGAAACCCTAATTGGACAAGAATAAGCCTAGGGAGGTCGAAAATACCCTAATTGTTCATCCAATGACACAAACACAACAATTGGATGCACAAGATTGGTTAGAAACCCTAATTGGATAAGAACTAGCCAAGGGAGGACGAAAATGACCTAAATGTTCATCCAATGACACAAAAACACCTAATGAATGCACAAGATTGGTTAAAAATCCTAATTGGACTACATTAAGTGTAGGGAGGACGGAAATGACCTAAATGTTCATCCAATGACACAAAACACCTATTGGATATACAAGATTGGTTAAAAACCCTAATTGGACAAGAATTAGCCTAGGGAGGACGAAAATGACCTAAATGTTCATCCAATGACGCAAAAACACCTATTGGATGCACAAGATTGGTTAGAAACCCTAATTGGATAAGAACTAGCCAAGGGAGGACGAAAATGACCTAAATGTTCATCCAATGACGCAAAAACACCTATTGGATCCACAAGATTGGTTAGAAACCCTAATTGGACAAGAATAAGCCTAGGGAGGTCGAAAATGACCTAATTGTTCATCCAATGACACAAACACAACAATTGGATGCACAAGATTGGTTAGAAACCCTAATTGGACAAGCATAAGACTAGGGAGGATGAAACTAACCTAAATGTTCATCCAATGACACAAAAACACCTAATGGATGCACAAGATTGGTTAAAAATCCTAATTGGACTACATTAAGTGTAGGGAGGACGGAAATGACCTAAATGTTCATCCAATGACACAAAACACCTATTGGATATACAAGATTGGTTAAAAACCCTAATTGGACAAGAATTAGCCTAGGGAGGACGAAAATGACCTAAATGTTCATCCAATGACGCAAAAACACCTATTGGATGCACAAGATTGGTTAGAAACCCTAATTGGACAAGAATAAGCCTAGGGAGGTCGAAAATGACCTAATTGTTCATCCAATGACACAAAAACACCTAATGGATGCACAAGATTGGTTAAAAATCCTAATTGGACTACATTAAGTGTAGGGAGGACGGAAATGACCTAAATGTTCATCCAATGACACAAAACACCTATTGGATATACAAGATTGGTTAAAAACCCTAATTGGACAAGAATTAGCCTAGGGAGGACGAAAATGACCTAAATGTTCATCCAATGACACAAAAACACCTATTGGATGCACAAGATTGGTTAGAAACCCTAATTGGATAAGAACTAGTTAAGGGAGGACGAAAATGACCTAAATGTTCATCCAATGACGCAAAAACACCTATTGGATGCACAAGATTGGTTAGAAACCCTAATTGGACAAGAATAAGCCTAGGGAGGACGAAAATGACCTAATTGTTCATCCAATGACACAAACACAACAATTGGATGCACAAGATTGGTTAGAAACCCTAATTGGACAAGCATAAGACTAGGGAGGATGAAACTAACCTAAATGTTCATCCAATGACACAAAAACACCTAATGGATGCACAAGATTGGTTAGAAACCCTAATTGGACAATATTAATTTTAGGAAGGACGAAAATCATCTAATTCTTCATCCAATGACACAAAACACCTATTGGATGCACAAGATTGGTTAAAAACCCTAATTGGACAAGATTAAGTGTAGGGAGGACGAAAATGACCTAAATATTCATCCAATGACACAAAACACCTATTGGATGCACAAGATTGCTTAAAACCCTAATTGGACAAGAATTAGCCTAGGGAGGACGAAAATGACCTAAATGTTCATCCAATGACACAAAACACCTATTGAATGCACAAGATTGGTTAAAAACCCTTATTGCACAAGAATTAGCCTAGGGAGGACGAAAATGACATAAAGTTCATCCAATGACACAAACGCACCTATTGGATGCACAAGATTGGTTAGAAACCCTAATTGGACAAGATTAAGTGTAGGGAGGTCGAGAATGACATAAAGTTCATCCAGTGACACAAACACACCTATTGGATGCACAAGATTGGTTAAAAACCCTAATTGGACAAGAATTAGCCTAGGGAGGATGAAAATGACCTAAATGTTCATCCAATGACACAAAAAAACCTAATGGATGCACAAGATTGGTTAAAAACCCTAATTGGACTACATTAAGTGTAGGGAGGACGAAAATGACCTAAATGTTCATCCAATCACACAAAACACCTATTGGATGCACAAGATTGGTTAAAAACACTTATTGGACAAGAATTAGCCTAGGGAGGACGAAAATGACCTAAATGTTCATCCAATGACACAAAAACACCTAATGGATGCACAAGATTGGTTAAAAATCCTAATTGGACTACATTAAGTTGGGAGGACGGAAATGACCTAAATGTTCATCCAATGACACAAAACACCTATTGGATATACAAGATTGGTTAAAAACCCTAATTGGACAAGAATTAGCCTAGGGAGGACGAAAATGACCTAAATGTTCATCCAATGACGCAAAAACACCTATTGGATGCACAAGATTGGTTAGAAACCCTAATTGGACAAGAATAAGTCTAGGGAGGTCGAAAATGACCTAATAGTTCATCCAATGACACAAACACAACAATTGGATGCACAAGATTGGTTCGAAACCCTAATTGGACAAGCATAAGACTAGGGAGGATGAAACTAACCTAAATGTTCATCCAATGACACAAAAACACCTAATGGATGCACAAGATTGGTTAGAAACCCTAATTGGACATGATTAATTTTAGGGAGGACGAAAATCATCTAATTGTTCATCCAATGACACAAAACACCTTTTGGATGCACAAGATTGGTTAAAAACCCTAATTGGACAAGATTAAGTGTAGGGAGGACGAAAATGACCTAAATATTCATCCAATGACACAAAACACCTATTGGATGCACAAGATTGCTTAATACCCTAATTGGACAAGAATTAGCCTAGGGAGGACGAAAATGACCTAAATGTTCATCCAATGACACAAAACACCTATTGAATGCACAAGATTGGTTAAAAACCCTTATTGCACAAGAATTAGCCTAGGGAGGACGAAAATGACCTAATTGTTCATCCAATGACGCAAAAACACCTAATGGATGCACAAGATTGGTTAGAAACCCTAATTGGACAAGATAAAGTGTAGGGCGGACGAAAATCACCTAAATGTTCATCCAATGACACAAAACACCTATTGGATGCACAAGATTGGTTAGAAACCCTAATAGGACAAGATTAAGTGTATGGAGGTCGAGAATGACATAAAGTTCATCCAATGACACAAACGCACCTATTGGATGCACAAGATTGGTTAGAAACCCTAATTGGACAAGATTAAGTGTAGGGAGGTCGAGAATGACATAAAGTTCATCCAGTGACACAAACACACCTATTGGATGCACAAGATTGGTTAAAAACCCTAATTGGACAAGAATTAGCCTAGGGAGGATGAAAATGACCTAAATGTTCATCCAATGACACAAAAAAACCTAATGGATGCACAAGATTGGTTAAAAACCCTAATTGGACTACATTAAGTGTAGGGAGGACGAAAATGACCTAAATGTTCATCCAATAACACAAAACACCTATTGGACGCACAAGATTGGTTAAAAACACTTATTGGACAAGAATTAGCCTAGGGAGGACGAAAATGACCTAAATGTTCATCCAATGTCACAAAAACACCTAATGGATGCACAAGATTGGTTAAAACCCCTAATTGGACTACATTAAGTGTAGGGAGGACGAAAATGACCTAAATGTTCATCCAATGACACAAAACACCTTTTGGATATACAAGATTGGTTAAAAACCCTAATTGGACAAGAATAAGCCTAGGGAGGTCGAAAATGACCTAATTGTTCATCCAATGACACAAACACAACAATTGGATGCACAAGATCGGTTAGAAACCCTAATTGGACAAGCATAAGACTAGGGAGGATGAAACTAACCTAAATGTTCATCCAATGACACAAAAACACCTAATGGATGCACAAGATTGGTTAGAAACCCTAATTGGACAAGATTAATTATAGGGAGGACGAAAATCATCTAATTGTTCCTCCAATGACACAAAACACCTATTGGATGCACAAGATTGGTTAAAAACCCTAATTGGACAAGAATTAGCCTAGGGAGGACGAAAATGACCTAAATGTTCATCCAATGACACAAAAACACCTAATGGATGCACAACATTGGTTAAAAACCCTAATTGGACTACATTAAGTGTAGGGACGACGAGAATGACCTGAATGTTCATCCAATGACACAAAACACCTATTGGATGCACAAGATTGGTTAGAAACCCTAATAGGACAAGATTAAGTGTATGGAGATCGAGAATGACATAAAGTTCATCCAATGACACAAACACACCTATTGGATGCACAAGATTGGTTAGAAACCCTAATAGGACAAGATTAAGTGTATGGAGATCGAGAATGACATAAATTTCATCCAATGACACAAAACACCTATTGGATATACAAGATTGGTTAAAAACCATAATTGGACAAGAATAAGCCTAGGGAGGTCGAAAATGACCTAATTGTTCATCCAATGACACAAAAACACCTATTGGATGCACAAGATTGGTTAGAAACCCTAATTGCACAAGAACTAGCCTAGGGAGGACGAAAATGACCTAAATGTTCATCCAATGACGCAAAAACACCTATTGGATGCACAAGATTGGTTAGAAACCCTAATTGGACAAGAATAAGCCTAGGGAGGTCGAAAATGACCTAATTATTTATCCAATGACACAAACACAACAATTGGATGCACAAGATTGGTTAGAAACCCTAATTGGACAAGCATAAGACTAGGGAGGATGAAACTAACCTAAATGTTCATCCAATGACACAAAAACACCTAATGGATGCACAAGATTGGTTAGAAACCCTAATTGGACAAGATTAATTTTAGGGAGGACGAAAATCATCTAATTGTTCAGCCAATGACACAAAACACCTATTAGATGCACAAGATTGGTTAAAAACCCTAATTGGACAAGATTAAGTGTAGGGAGGACGAAAATGACCTAAATATTCATCCAATGACACAAAACACCTATTGGATGCACAAGATTGGTTAAAACCCTAATTGGACAAGAATTAGCCTAGGGAGGACGAAAATGACCTAAATGTTCATCCAATGACACAAAAACACCTAATGGATGCACAACATTGGTTAAAAACCCTAATTGGACTACATTAAGTGTAGGGACGACGAGAATGACCTGAATGTTCATCCAATGATACAAAACACCTATTGGATGCACAAGATTGGTTAGAAACCCTAATAGGACAAGATTAAGTGTATGGAGATCGAGAATGACATAAAGTTCATCCAATGACACAAACACACCTATTGGATGCACAAGATTGGTTAGAAACCCTAATAGGACAAGATTAAGTGTATGGAGATCGAGAATGACATAAATTTCATCCAATGACACAAAACACCTATTGGATATACAAGATTGGTTAAAAACCATAATTGGACAAGAATAAGCCTAGGGAGGTCGAAAATGACCTAATTGTTCATCCAATGACACAAAAACACCTATTGGATGCACAAGATTGGTTAGAAACCCTAATTGCACAAGAACTAGCCTAGGGAGGACGAAAATGACCTAAATGTTCATCCAATGACGCAAAAACACCTATTGGATGCACAAGATTGGTTAGAAACCCTAATTGGACAAGAATAAGCCTAGGGAGGTCGAAAATGACCTAATTATTCATCCAATCACACAAACACAACAATTGGATGCAAAAGATTGGTTAGAAACCCTAATTGGACAAGCATAAGACTAGGGAGGATGAAACTAACCTAAATGTTCATCCAATGACACAAAAACACCTAATGGATGCACAAGATTGGTTAGAAACCCTAATTGGACAAGATTAATTTTAGGGAGGACGAAAATCATCTAATTGTTCAGCCAATGACACAAAACACCTATTAGATGCACAAGATTGGTTAAAAACCCTAATTGGACAAGATTAAGTGTAGGGAGGACGAAAATGACCTAAATATTCATCCAATGACACAAAACACCTATTGGATGCACAAGATTGGTTAAAACTCTAATTGGACAAGAATTAGCCTAGGGAGGACGAAAATGACCTAAATGTTCATCCAATGACACAAAAACACCTAATGGATGCACAACATTGGTTAAAAACCCTAATTGGACTACATTAAGTGTAGGGACGACGAAAATGACCTAAATGTTCATCCAATGACACAAAACACCTATTGAATGCACAAGATTGGTTAAAAACCCTTATTGCACAAGAATTAGCCTAGGGAGGACGAAAATGACCTAATTGTTAATCCAATGACGCAAAAACACCTATTGGATGCACAAGATTGGTTAGAAACCCTAATTGGATAAGAACTAGCCAAGGGAGGACGAAAATGACCTAAATGTTCATCCAATGACACAAAAACACCTAATGGATGCACAAGATTGGTTAAAAATCCTAATTGGACTACATTAAGTGTAGGGAGGACGGAAATGACCTAAATGTTCATCCAATGACACAAAACACCTATTGGATATACAAGATTGGTTAAAAACCCTAATTGGACAAGAATTAGCCTAGGGAGGACGAAAATGACCTAAATGTTCATCCAATGACGCAAAAACACCTATTGGATGCACAAGATTGGTTAGAAACCCTAATTGGACAAGAATAAGCCTAAGGAGGTCGAAAATGACCTAATTGTTCATCCAATGACACAAACACAACAATTGGATGCACAAGATTGGTTAGAAACCCTAATTGGACAAGCATAAGACTAGGGAGGATGAAACTAACCTAAATGTTCATCCAATGACACAAAAACACCTAATGGATGCACAAGATTGGTTAGAAACCCTAATTGGACATGATTAATTTTAGGGAGGACGAAAATCATCTAATTGTTCATCCAATGACACAAAACACCTTTTGGATGCACAAGATTGGTTAAAAACCCTAATTGGACAAGATTAAGTGTAGGGAGGACGAAAATGACCTAAATATTCATCCAATGACACAAAACACCTATTGGATGCACAAGATTGCTTAATACCCTAATTGGACAAGAATTAGCCTATGGAGGACGAAAATGACCTAAATGTTCATCCAATGACACAAAACACCTATTGAATGCACAAGATTGGTTAAAAACCCTTATTGCACAAGAATTAGCCCAGGGAGGAAGAAAATGACCTAATTGTTCATCCAATGACGCAAAAACACCTAATGGATGCACAAGATTGGTTAGAAACCATAATTGGACAAGATTAAGTGTAGGGCGGACGAAAATCACCTAAATGTTCATCCAATGACACAAAACACCTATTGGATGCACAAGATTGGTTAGAAACCCTAATAGGACAAGATTAAGTGTATGGAGGTCGAGAATGACATAAAGTTCATCCAATGACACAAACGCACCTATTGGATGCACAAGATTGGTTAGAAACCCTAATTGGACAAGATTAAGTGTAGGGAGGTCGAGAATGACATAAAGTTCATCCAGTGACACAAACACACCTATTGGATGCACAAGATTGGTTAAAAACCCTAATTGGACAAGAATTAGCCTAGGGAGGACGAAAATGACCTAAATGTTCATCCAATGACACAAAAAAACCTAATGGATGCACAAGATTGGTTAAAAACCCTAATTGGACTACATTAAGTGTAGGGAGGACGAAAATGACCTAAATGTTCATCCAATCACACAAAACACCTATTGGATGCACAAGATTGGTTAAAAACACTTATTGGACAAGAATTAGCCTAGGGAGGACGAAAATGACCTAAATATTCATCCAATGACACAAAAACACCTAATGGATGCACAAGATTGGTTAAAAATCCTAATTGGACTACATTAAGTGTAGGGAGGACGGAAATGACCTAAATGTTCATCCAATGACACAAAACACCTATTGGATATACAAGATTGGTTAAAAACCCTAATTGGACAAGAATTAGCCTAGGGAGGACGAAAATGACCTAAATGTTCATCCAATGACGCAAAAACACCTATTGGATGCACAAGATTGGTTAGAAACCCTAATTGGAAAAGAACTAGCCAAGGGAGGACGAATATGACCTAAATGTTCATCCAATGACGCAAAAACACCTATTGGATGCACAAGATTGGTTAAAAACCATAATTGGACAAGAATAAGCCTAGGGAGGTCGAAAATGACCTAAATGTTCATCCAATGACGCAAAAACTCCTATTGGATGCACAAGATTGGTTAGAAACCCTAATTGGACAAGAATAAGCCTAGGGAGGTCGAAAATGACCTAATTATTCATCCAACGACACAAACACAACAATTGGATGCACAAGATTGGTTAGAAACCCTAATTGGACAAGCATAAGACTAGGGAGGATGAAACTAACCTAAATGTTCATCCAATGACACAAAAACACCTAATGGATGCACAAGATTGGTTAGAAACCCTAATTGGACAAGATTAATTTTAGGGAGGACGAAAATCATCTAATTGTTCATCCAATGACACAAAACACCTATTAGATGCACAAGATTGGTTAAAAACCCTAATTGGACAAGATTAAGTGTAGGGAGGACGAAAATGACCTAAATATTCATCCAATGACACAAAACACCTATTGGATGCACAAGATTGGTTAAAACCCTAATTGGACAAGAATTAGCCTAGGGAGGACGAAAATGACCTAAATGTTCATCCAATGACACAAAAACACCTAATGGATGCACAACATTGGTTAAAAACCCTAATTGGACTACATTAAGTGTAGGGACGACGAAAATGACCTAAATGTTCATCCAATGACACAAAACAGCTATTGAATGCACAAGATTGGTTAACAACCCTTATTGCACAAGAATTAGCCTAGGGAGGACGAAAATGACCTAATTATTCATCCAATGACGCAAAAACACCTAATGGATGCACAAGATTGGTTAGAAACCCTAATTGGACAAGATTAATTTTAGGGAGGACGAAAATCATCTAATTGTTCATCCAATGACACAAAACACCTATTGGATGCACAAGATTGGTTAAAACCCTAATTGGACAAGAATTAGCCTAGGGAGGACGAAAATGACCTAAATGTTCATCCAATGACACAAAAACACCTAATGGATGCACAACATTGGTTAAAAACCCTAATTGGACTACATTAAGTGTAGGGACGACGAGAATGACCAAAATGTTCATCCAATGACACAAAACACCTATTGGATGCACAAGATTGGTTAGAAACCCTAATAGGACAAGATTAAGTGTAGGGAGGTCGAGAATGACATAAAGTTCATCCAATGACACAAACACACCTATTGGATGCACAAGATTGGTTAGAAACCCTAATTGGACAAGATTAAGTGTAGGGAGGTCGAGAATGACATAAAGTTCATCCAATGACACAAACACACCTATTGGATGCACAAGATTGGTTAGAAACCCTAAGTGGACAAGAATTAGCCTAGGGAGGATGAAAATGACCTAAATGTTCATCCAATGACACAAAAACACCTAATGGATGCACAAGATTGGTTAAAAACCATAATTGGACTACATTAAGTGTAGGGAGGACGAAAATGACCTAAATGTTCATCCAATCACACAAAACACCTATTGGATGCACAAGATTGGTTAAAAACACTTATTGGACAAGAATTAGCCTAGGGAGGACGAAAATGACCTAAATGTTCATCCAATGACACAAAAACACCTAATGGATGCACAAGATTGGTTAAAAATCCTAATTGGACTACATTAAGTGTAGGGAGGACGAAAATTACCTAAATGTTCATCCAATGACACAAAACACCTATTGGATGCACAAGATTGGTTAAAAACCCTAATTGGACAAGAATTAGCCTAGGGAGGACGAAAATGACCTAATTGTTCATCCAATGACACAAAACACCTATTGGATGCACAAGATTGGTTAAAAACCCTAATTGGACAAGAATTAGCCTAGGGAGGACGAAAATGACCTAAATGTTCATCCAATGACACAAAAAAACCTAATGGATGCACAAGATTGGTTAAAAACCCTAATTGGACTACATTAAGTGTAGGGAGGACGAAAATGACCTAAATGTTCATCCAATCACACAAAACACCTATTGGATGCACAAGATTGGTTAGAAACCCTAATAGGACAAGATTAAGTGTATGGAGGTCGAGAATGACATAAAGTTCATCCAATGACACAAACGCACCTATTGGATGCACAAGATTGGTTAGAAACCCTAATTGGACAAGATTAAGTGTAGGGAGGTCGAGAATGACATAAAGTTCATCCAGTGACACAAACACACCTATTGGATGCACAAGATTGGTTAAAAACCCTTATTGCACAAGAATTAGCCTAGGGAGGACGAAAATGACCTAATTGTTCATCCAATGACGCAAAAACACCTAATGGATGCACAAGATTGGTTAGAAACCCTAATTGGACAAGATTAAGTGTAGGGCGGACGAAAATCACCTAAATGTTCATCCAATGACACAAAACACCTATTGGATGCACAAGATTGGTTAGAAACCCTAATAGGACAAGATTAAGTGTATGGAGGTCGAGAATGAAATAAAGTTCATCCAATGACACAAACACACCTATTGGATGCACAAGATTGGTTAGAAACCCTAATTGGACAAGATTAAGTGTAGGGAGGTCGAGAATGACATAAAGTTCATCCAATAACACAAACACACCTATTGGATTCACAAGATTGGTTAAAAACCCTAATTGGACAAGAATTAGCCTAGGGAGGATGAAAATGACCTAAATGTTCATCCAATGACACAAAAACACCTAATGGATGCACAAGATTGGTTACAAACCCTAATTGGACAACATTAAGTGTAGGGAGGACGAAAATGACCTAAATGTTCATCCAATGACACAAAACACCTATTGGATATACAAGATTGGTTAAAAACCCTAATTGGACAAGAATTAGCCTAGGGAGGACGAAAATGACCTAAATGTTCATCCAATGACGCAAAAACACCTATTGGATGCACAAGATTGGTTAGAAACCCTAATTAGACAAGAACTAGCCTAGGGAGGACGAAAATGACCTAAATGTTCATCCAATGACGCAAAAACACCTATTGGATGCACAAGATTGGTTAGAAACCCTAATTGGACAAGAATAAGCCTAGGGAGATCGAAAATGACCTAATTGTTCATCCAACGACACAAACACAACAATTGGATGCACAAGATTGGTTAGAAACCCTAATTGGACAAGCATAAGACTAGGGAGGATGAAACTAACCTAAATGTTCATCCAATGACACAAAAACACCTAATGGATGCACAAGATTGGTTAGAAACCCTAATTGGACAAGATTAATTTTAGGGAGGACGAAAATCATCTAATTGTTCATCCAATGACACAAAACACCTATTGGATGCACAAGATTGGTTAAAAACCCTAATTGGACAAGATTAAGTGTAGGGTGGACGAAAATGACCTAAATGTTCATCCAATGACACAAAACAGCTATTGAATGCACAAGATTGGTTAAAAACCCTTATTGCACAAGAATTAGCCTAGGGAGGACGAAAATGACCTAATTGTTCATCCAATGACGCAAAAACACCTAATGGATGCACAAGATTGGTTAGAAACCCTAATTGGACAAGATTAAGTGTAGGGCGGACGAAAATGACCTAAATATTCATCCAATGACACAAAACACCTATTGGATGCACAAGATTGGTTAAAACTCTAATTGGACAAGAATTAGCCTAGGGAGGACGAAAATGACCTAAATGTTCATCCAATGACACAAAAACACCTAATGGATGCACAACATTGGTTAAAAACCCTAATTGGACTACATTAAGTGTAGGGACGACGAAAATGACCTAAATGTTCATCCAATGACACAAAACACCTATTGAATGCACAAGATTGGTTAAAAACCCTTATTGCACAAGAATTAGCCTAGGGAGGACGAAAATGACCTAATTGTTCATCCAATGACGCAAAAACACCTAATGGTTGCACAAGATTGGTTAGAAACCCTAATTGGACAAGATTAAGTGTAGGGCGGACGAAAATCACCTAAATGTTCATCCAATGACACAAAACACCTATTGGATGCACAAGATTGGTTAGAAACCCAAATAGGACAAGATTAAGTGTTTGGAGGTCGAGAATGACATAAAATTCATCCAATGACACAAACGCACCTACTGGATGCACAAGATTGGTTAGAAACTCTAATTGGACAAGATTAAGTGTAGGGAGGTCGAGAATGACATAAAGTTCATCCAGTGACACAAACACACCTATTGGATGCACAAGATTGGTTAAAAACCCTAATTGGACAAGAATTAGCCTAGGGAGGATGAAAATGACCTAAATGTTCATCCAATGACACAAAAAAACCTAATGGATGCACAAGATTGGTTAAAAACCCTAATTGGACTACATTAAGTGTAGGGAGGACGAAAATGACCTAAATGTTCATCCAATCACACAAAACACCTATTGGATGCACAAGATTGGTTAAAAACACTTATTGGACAAGAATTAGCCTAGGGAGGACGAAAATGACCTAAATGTTCATCCAATGACACAAAAACACCAAATGGATGCACAAGATTGGTTAAAAATCCTAATTGGACTACATTAAGTGTAGGGAGGACGGAAATGACCTAAATGTTCATCCAATGACACAAAACACCTATTGGATGCACAAGATTGGTTAGAAACCCTAATTGGACAAGAATAAGTCTAGGGAGGTCGAAAATGACCTAATTGTTCATCCAATGACACAAACACAACAATTGGATGCACAAGATTGGTTAGAAACCCTAATTGGACAAGCATATGACTAGGGAGGATGAAACTAACCTAAATGTTCATCCAATGACACAAAAACACCTAATGGATGCACAAGATTGATTAGAAACCCTAATTGGACATGATTAATTTTAGGGAGGACGAAAATCATCTAATTGTTCATCCAATGACACAAAACACCTATTGGATGCACAAGATTGGTTAAAAACCCTAATTGGACAAGATTAAGTGTAGGGAGGACGAAAATGACCTAAATATTCATCCAATGACGCAAAAACACCTATTGGATGCACAAGATTGGTTAGAAACCCTAATTGGACAAGAATAAGTCTAGGGAGGTCGAAAATGACCTAATTGTTCATCCAATGACACAAACACAACAATTGGATGAACAAGATTGGTTAGAAACCCTAATTGGACAAGCATAAGACTAGGGAGGATGAAACTAACCTAAATGTTCATCCAATGACACAAAAACACCTAATGGATGCACAAGATTGATTAGAAACCCTAATTGGACATGATTAATTTTAGGGAGGACGAAAATCATCTAATTGTTCATCCAATGACACAAAACACCTATTGGATGCACAAGATTGGTTAAAAACCCTAATTGGACAAGATTAAGTGTAGGGAGGACGAAAATGACCTAAATATTCATCCAATGACGCAAAAACACCTATTGGATGCACAAGATTGGTTAGAAACCCTAATTGGATAAGAACTAGCCAAGGGAGGACGAAAATAACCTAAATGTTCATCCAATGACACAAAAACACCTAATGGGTGCACAAGATTGGTTAAAAATCCTAATTGGACTACATTAAGTGTAGGGAGGACGGAAATGACCTAAATGTTCATTCAATGACACAAAACACCTATTGGATATACAAGATTGGTTAAAAACCCTAATTGGACAAGAATTAGCCTAGGGAGGACGAAAATGACCTAAATGTTCATCCAATGACACAAAAACACCTATTGGATGCACAAGATTGGTTAGAAACCCTAATTGGATAAGACATAGCCAAGGGAGGACGAAAATGACCTAAATGTTCATCCAATGACGCAAAAACACCTATTGGATGCACAAGATTGGTTAGAAACCCTAATTGGACAAGAATAAGCCTAGGGAGGTCGAAAATGACCTAATTGTTCATCCAATGACACAAACACAACAATTGGATGCACGAGATTGGTTAGAAACCCTAATTGGACAAGCATAAGACTAGGGAGGATGAAACTAACCTAAATGTTCATCCAATGACACAAAAACACCTAATGGATGCACAAGATTGGTTAGAAACCCTAATTGGACAATATTAATTTTAGGAAGGACGAAAATCATCTAATTCTTCATCCAATGACACAAAACACCTATTGGATGCACAAGATTGGTTAAAAACCCTAATTGGACAAGATTAAGTGTAGGGAGGACGAAAATGACCTAAATATTCATCCAATGACACAAAACACCTATTGGATGCACAAGATTGCTTAAAACCCTAATTGGACAAGAATTAGCCTAGGGAGGACGAAAATGACCTAAATGTTCATCCAATGACACAAAACACCTATTGAATGCACAAGATTGGTTAAAAACCCTTATTGCACAAGAATTAGCCTAGGGAGGACGAAAATGACATAAAGTTCATCCAATGACACAAACGCACCTATTGGATGCACAAGATTGGTTAGAAACCCTAATTGGACAAGATTAAGTGTAGGGAGGTCGAGAATGACATAAAGTTCATCCAGTGACACAAACACACCTATTGGATGCACAAGATTGGTTAAAAACCCTAATTGGACAAGAATTAGCCTAGGGAGGATGAAAATGACCTAAATGTTCATCCAATGACACAAAAAAACCTAATGGATGCACAAGATTGGTTAAAAACCCTAATTGGACTACATTAAGTGTAGGGAGGACGAAAATGACCTAAATGTTCATCCAATAACACAAAACACCTATTGGACGCACAAGATTGGTTAAAAACACTTATTGGACAAGAATTAGCCTAGGGAGGACGAAAATGACCTAAATGTTCATCCAATGTCACAAAAACACCTAATGGATGCACAAGATTGGTTAAAACCCCTAATTGGACTACATTAAGTGTAGGGAGGACGAAAATGACCTAAATGTTCATCCAATGACACAAAACACCTTTTGGATATACAAGATTGGTTAAAAACCCTAATTGGACAAGAATAAGCCTAGGGAGGTCGAAAATGACCTAATTGTTCATCCAATGACACAAACACAACAATTGGATGCACAAGATCGGTTAGAAACCCTAATTGGACAAGCATAAGACTAGGGAGGATGAAACTAACCTAAATGTTCATCCAATGACACAAAAACACCTAATGGATGCACAAGATTGGTTAGAAACCCTAATTGGACAAGATTAATTATAGGGAGGACGAAAATCATCTAATTGTTCCTCCAATGACACAAAACACCTATTGGATGCACAAGATTGGTTAAAAACCCTAATTGGACAAGAATTAGCCTAGGGAGGACGAAAATGACCTAAATGTTCATCCAATGACACAAAAACACCTAATGGATGCACAACATTGGTTAAAAACCCTAATTGGACTACATTAAGTGTAGGGACGACGAGAATGACCTGAATGTTCATCCAATGACACAAAACACCTATTGGATGCACAAGATTGGTTAGAAACCCTAATAGGACAAGATTAAGTGTATGGAGATCGAGAATGACATAAAGTTCATCCAATGACACAAACACACCTATTGGATGCACAAGATTGGTTAGAAACCCTAATAGGACAAGATTAAGTGTATGGAGATCGAGAATGACATAAATTTCATCCAATGACACAAAACACCTATTGGATATACAAGATTGGTTAAAAACCATAATTGGACAAGAATAAGCCTAGGGAGGTCGAAAATGACCTAAATGTTCATCCAATGACACAAAAACACCTAATGGATGCACAACATTGGTTAAAAACCCTAATTGGACTACATTAAGTGTAGGGACGACGAGAATGACCTGAATGTTCATCCAATGATACAAAACACCTATTGGATGCACAAGATTGGTTAGAAACCCTAATAGGACAAGATTAAGTGTATGGAGATCGAGAATGACATAAAGTTCATCCAATGACACAAACACACCTATTGGATGCACAAGATTGGTTAGAAACCCTAATAGGACAAGATTAAGTGTATGGAGATCGAGAATGACATAAATTTCATCCAATGACACAAAACACCTATTGGATATACAAGATTGGTTAAAAACCATAATTGGACAAGAATAAGCCTAGGGAGGTCGAAAATGACCTAATTGTTCATCCAATGACACAAAAACACCTATTGGATGCACAAGATTGGTTAGAAACCCTAATTGCACAAGAACTAGCCTAGGGAGGACGAAAATGACCTAAATGTTCATCCAATGACGCAAAAACACCTATTGGATGCACAAGATTGGTTAGAAACCCTAATTGGACAAGAATAAGCCTAGGGAGGTCGAAAATGACCTAATTATTTATCCAATGACACAAACACAACAATTGGATGCACAAGATTGGTTAGAAACCCTAATTGGACAAGCATAAGACTAGGGAGGATGAAACTAACCTAAATGTTCATCCAATGACACAAAAACACCTAATGGATGCACAAGATTGGTTAGAAACCCTAATTGGACAAGATTAATTTTAGGGAGGACGAAAATCATCTAATTGTTCATCCAATGACACAAAACACCTATTAGATGCACAAGATTGGTTAAAAACCCTAATTGGACAAGATTAAGTGTAGGGAGGACGAAAATGACCTAAATATTCATCCAATGACACAAAACACCTATTGGATGCACAAGATTGGTTAAAACCCTAATTGGACAAGAATTAGCCTAGGGAGGACGAAAATGACCTAAATGTTCATCCAATGACACAAAAACACCTAATGGATGCACAACATTGGTTAAAAACCCTAATTGGACTACATTAAGTGTAGGGACGACGAAAATGACCTAAATGTTCATCCAATGACACAAAACAGCTATTGAATGCACAAGATTGGTTAACAACCCTTATTGCACAAGAATTAGCCTAGGGAGGACGAAAATGACCTAATTATTCATCCAATGACGCAAAAACACCTAATGGATGCACAAGATTGGTTAGAAACCCTAATTGGACAAGATTAATTTTAGGGAGGACGAAAATCATCTAATTGTTCATCCAATGACACAAAACACCTATTGGATGCACAAGATTGGTTAAAACCCTAATTGGACAAGAATTAGCCTAGGGAGGACGAAAATGACCTAAATGTTCATCCAATGACACAAAAACACCTAATGGATGCACAACATTGGTTAAAAACCCTAATTGGACTACATTAAGTGTAGGGACGACGAGAATGACCAAAATGTTCATCCAATGACACAAAACACCTATTGGATGCACAAGATTGGTTAGAAACCCTAATAGGACAAGATTAAGTGTAGGGAGGTCGAGAATGACATAAAGTTCATCCAATGACACAAACACACCTATTGGATGCACAAGATTGGTTAGAAACCCTAATTGGACAAGATTAAGTGTAGGGAGGTCGAGAATGACATAAAGTTCATCCAATGACACAAACACACCTATTGGATGCACAAGATTGGTTAGAAACCCTAAGTGGACAAGAATTAGCCTAGGGAGGATGAAAATGACCTAAATGTTCATCCAATGACACAAAAACACCTAATGGATGCACAAGATTGGTTAAAAACCATAATTGGACTACATTAAGTGTAGGGAGGACGAAAATGACCTAAATGTTCATCCAATCACACAAAACACCTATTGGATGCACAAGATTGGTTAAAAACACTTATTGGACAAGAATTAGCCTAGGGAGGACGAAAATGACCTAAATGTTCATCCAATGACACAAAAACACCTAATGGATGCACAAGATTGGTTAGAAACCCTAATTGGACAAGATTAAGTGTAGGGAGGTCGAGAATGACATAAAGTTCATCCAGTGACACAAACACACCTATTGGATGCACAAGATTGGTTAAAAACCCTAATTGGACAAGAATTAGCCTAGGGAGGATGAAAATGACCTAAATGTTCATCCAATGACACAAAACACCTATTGGATGCACAAGATTGGTTAGAAACCCTAATTGGACAAGAATAAGCATAGGGAGGTCGAAAATGACCTAATTGTTCATCCAATGACACAAACACAACAATTGGATGCACAAGATTGGTTAGAAACCCTAATTGGACAAGCATAAGACTAGGGAGGATGAAACTAACCTAAATGTTCATCCAATGACACAAAAACACCTAATGGATGCACAAGATTGATTAGAAACCCTAATTGGACATGATTAATTTTAGGGAGGACGAAAATCATCTAATTGTTCATCCAATGACACAAAACACCTATTGGATGCACAAGATTGGTTAAAAACCCTAATTGGACAAGATTAAGTGTAGGGAGGACGAAAATGACGTAAATATTCATCAAATGACGCAAAAACACCTATTGGATGCACAAGATTGGTTAGAAACCCTAATTGGATAAGAACTAGCAAAGGGAGGACGAAAATAACCTAAATGTTCATCCAATGACACAAAAACACCTAATGGATGCACAAGATTGGTTAAAAATCCTAATTGGACTACATTAAGTGTAGGGAGGACGGAAATGACCTAAATGTTCATCCAATGACACAAAACACCTATTGGATATACAAGATTGGTTAAAAACCCTAATTGGACAAGAATTAGCCTAGGGAGGACGAAAATGACCTAAATGTTCATCCAATGACACAAAAACACCTATTGGATGCACAAGATTGGTTAGAAACCCTAATTGGATAAGAACTAGTTAAGGGAGGACGAAAATGACCTAAATGTTCATCCAATGACGCAAAAACACCTATTGGATGCACAAGATTGGTTAGAAACCCTAATTGGATAAGAACTAGCCAAGGGAGGACGAAAATAACCTAAATGTTCATCCAATGACACAAAAACACCTAATGGATGCACAAGATTGGTTAAAAATCCTAATTGGACTACATTAAGTGTAGGGAGGACGGAAATGACCTAAATGTTCATCCAATGACACAAAACACCTATTGGATAT
Organism: Cicer judaicum; assembly: GCA_037974835.1. Taxonomy (NCBI): domain Eukaryota; kingdom Viridiplantae; phylum Streptophyta; class Magnoliopsida; order Fabales; family Fabaceae; genus Cicer; species Cicer judaicum. The sequence continues at coordinate 61,021 of JBBPBS010000934.1, forward strand.
ACAAGATTGGTTAAAAACCCTAATTGGACAAGAATTAGCCTAGGGAGGACGAAAATGACCTAAATGTTCATCCAATGACGCAAAAACACCTATTGGATGCACAAGATTGGTTAGAAACCCTAATTGGACAAGAACTAGCCAAGGGAGGACGAAAATGACCTAAATGTTCATCCAATGACGCAAAAACACCTATTGGATCCACAAGATTGGTTAGAAACCCTAATTGGACAAGAATAAGCCTAGGGAGGTCGAAAATGACCTAATTGTTCATCCAATGACACAAACACAACAATTGGATGCACAAGATTGGTTAGAAACCCTAATTGGACAAGCATAAGACTAGGGAGGATGAAACTAACCTAAATGTTCATCCAATGACACAAAAACACCTAATGGATGCACAAGATTGGTTAGAAACCCTAATTGGACAAGATTAAGTGTAGGGCGGACGAAAATCACCTAAATGTTCATCCAATGACACAAAACACCTATTGGATGCACAAGATTGGTTAGAAACCCTAATAGGACAAGATTAAGTGTATGGAGGTCGAGAATGACATAAAGTTCATCCAATGACACAAACGCACCTATTGGACGCACAAGATTGGTTAAAAACCCTAATTGGACAAGAATTAGCCTAGGGAGGACGAAAATGACCTAAATGTTCATCCAATGACACAAAACACCTATTGAATGCACAAGATTGGTTAAAAACCCTTATTGCACAAGAATTAGCCTAGGGAGGACGAAAATGACCTAATTGTTCATCCAATGACGCAAAAACACCTAATGGATGCACAAGATTGGTTAGAAACCCTAATTGGACAAGATTAAGTGTAGGGCGGACGAAAATCACCTAAATGTTCATCCAATGACACAAAACACCTATTGGATGCACAAGATTGGTTAAAAACCCTAATTGGACAAGATTAAGTGTAGGGAGGACGAAAATGACCTAAATATTCATCCAATGACACAAAACACCTATTGGATGCACAAGATTAGTTAAAACCCTAATTGGACAAGAATTAGCCTAGGGAGGACGAAAATGACCTAAATGTTCATCCAATGACAAAAAAACACCTAATGGATGCACAACATTGGTTAAAAACCCTAATTGGACTACATTAAGTGTAGGGACGACGAGAATGACCTAAATGTTCATCCAATGACACAAAACACCTATTGGATGCACAAGATTGGTTAGAAACCCTAATAGGACAAGATTAAGTGTATGGAGGTCGAGAATGACATAAAGTTCATCCAATGACACAAACACACCTATTGGATGCACAAGATTGGTTAGAAACCCTAATTGGACAAGATTAAGTGTAGGGAGGTCGAGAATGACATAAAGTTCATCCAATGACACAAACACACCTATTGGATGCACAAGATTGGTTAGAAACCCTAATTGGACAAGAATTAGCCTAGGGAGGGTGAGAATGACCTAAATGTTCATCCAATGACACAAAAACACCTAATGGATGCACAAGATTGGTTAAAAACCCTAATTGGACGACATTAAGTGTAGGGAGGACGAAAATGACCTAAATGTTCATCCAATCACACAAAACACCTATTGGATGCACAAGATTGGTTAAAAACACTTATTGGACAAGAATTAGCCTAGGGAGGACGAAAATGACGTAAATGTTCATCCAATGACACAAAAACACCTAATGGATGCACAAGATTGGTTAAAAATCCGAATTGGACTACATTAAGTGTAGGGAGGACGAAAATGACCTAAATGTTCATCCAATGACACAAAACACGTATTGGATGCACAAGATTGGTTAGAAACCCTAATTGGACAAGAATTAGCCTAGGGAGGGTGAAAATGACCTAAATGTTCATCCAATGACACAAAAACACCTAATGGATGCACAAGATTGGTTAAAAACCCTAATTGGACGACATTAAGTGTAGGGAGGACGAAAATGACCTAAATGTTCATCCAATCACACAAAACACCTATTGGATGCACAAGATTGGTTAAAAACACTTATTGGACAAGAATTAGCCTAGGGAGGACGAAAATGACGTAAATGTTCATCCAATGACACAAAAACACCTAATGGATGCACAAGATTGGTTAAAAACCCTAATTGGACTACATTAAGTGTAGGGAGGACGAAAATGACCTAAATGATCATCCAATGACACAAAAGACCTATTGGATATACAAGATTGGTTAAAAACCCTAATTGGACAAGAATTAGCCTAGGGAGGACGAAAATGACCTAAATGTTCATCCAATGACGCAAAAACACCTATTGGATGCACAAGATTGGTTAGAAACCCTAATTGGACAAGAATAAGCCTAGGGAGGTCGAAAATGACCTAATTGTTCATCCAATGACACAAACACAACAATTGGATGCACAAGATCGGTTAGAAACCCTAATTGGACAAGCATAAGACTAGGGAGGATGAAACTAACCTAAATGTTCATCCAATGACACAAAAACACCTAATGGATGCACAAGATTGGTTAGAAACCCTAATTGGACAAGAGTTATTATAGGGAGGACGAAAATCATCTAATTGTTCATCCAATGACACAAAACACCTATTGGATGCACAAGATTGGTTAAAAACCCTAATTGGACAAGATTAAGTGTAGGGAGGACGAAAATGACCTAAATATTCATCCAATGACACAAAACACCTATTGGATGCACAAGATTGGTTAAAACCCTAATTGGACAAGAATTAACCTAGGGAGGACGAAAATGACCTAAATGTTCATCCAATGACACAAAAACACCTAATGGATGCACAACATTGGTTAAAAACCCTAATTGGACTACATTAAGTGTAGGGACGACGAAAATGACCTAAATGTTCATCCAATGACACAAAACAGCTATTGAATGCACAAGATTGGTTAAAAACCCTTATTGCACAAGAATTAGCCTAGGGAGGACGAAAATGACCTAATTGTTCATCCAATGACGCAAAAACACCTAATGGATGCACAAGATTGGTTAGAAACCCTAATTGGACAAGATTAACTTTAGGGAGGACGAAAATCATCTAATTATTCATCCAATGACACAAAACACCTATTGGATGCACAAGATTGGTTAAAAACCCTAATTGGACAAGATTAAGTGTAGGGAGGACGAAAATGACCTAAATATTCATCCAATGACACAAAATACCTATTGGATGCACAAGATTGGTTAAAACCCAAATTGGACAAGAATTAGCCTAGGGAGGATGAAAATGACCTAAATGTTCATCCAATGACACAAAAACACCTAATGGATGCACAAGATTGGTTAAAAACCCTAATTGGACTACATTAAGTGTAGGGAGGACGAAAATGACCTAAATGTTCATCCAATCACACAAAACACCTATTGGATGCACAAGATTGGTTAAAAACACTTATTGGACAAGAATTAGCCTAGGGAGGACGAAAATGACCTAAATGTTCATCCAATGTCACAAAAACACCTAATGGATGCACAAGATTGGTTAAAAACCCTAATTGGACTACATTAAGTGTAGGGAGGACGAAAATGACCTAAATGTTCATCCAATGACACAAAACACCTTTTGGATATACAAGATTGGTTAAAAACCCTAATTGGACAAGAATAAGCCTAGGGAGGTCGAAAATGACCTAATTGTTCATCCAATGACACAAACACAACAATTGGATGCACAAGATCGGTTAGAAACCCTAATTGGACAAGCATAAGACTAGGGAGGATGAAACTAACCTAAATGTTCATCCAATGACACAAAAACACCTAATGGATGCACAAGATTGGTTAGAAACCCTAATTGGACAAGATTAATTATAGGGAGGACGAAAATCATCTAATTGTTCATCCAATGACACAAAACATCTATTGGATGCACAAGATTGGTTAAAAACCCTACTTGGACAAGATTAAGTGTAGGGAGGACGAAAATGACCTAAATATTCATCCAATGACACAAAACAGCTATTGGATGCACAAGATTGGTTAAAACCCTAATTGGACAAGAATTAGCCTAGGGAGGACGAAAATGACCTAAATGTTCATCCAATGACACAAAAACACCTAATGGATGCACAACATTGGTTAAAAACCCTAATTGGACTACATTAAGTGTAGGGACGACGAGAATGACCTGAATGTTCATCCAATGATACAAAACACCTATTGGATGCACAAGATTGGTTAGAAACCCTAATAGGACAAGATTAAGTGTATGGAGATCGAGAATGACATAAAGTTCATCCAATGACACAAACACACCTATTGGATGCACAAGATTGGTTAGAAACCCTAATAGGACAAGATTAAGTGTATGGAGATCGAGAATGACATAAATTTCATCCAATGACACAAAACACCTATTGGATATACAAGATTGGTTAAAAACCATAATTGGACAAGAATAAGCCTAGGGAGGTCGAAAATGACCTAATTGTTCATCCAATGACACAAAAACACCTATTGGATGCACAAGATTGGTTAGAAACCCTAATTGCACAAGAACTAGCCTAGGGAGGACGAAAATGACCTAAATGTTCATCCAATGACGCAAACACACCTATTGGATGCACAAGATTGGTTACAAACCCTAATTGGACAAGAATAAGCCTAGGGAGGTTGAAAATGACCTAATTATTCATCCAATGACACAAACACAACAATTGAATGCAAAAGATTGGTTAGAAACCCTAATTGGACAAGCATAAGACTAGGGAGGATGAAACTAACCTAAATGTTCATCCAATGACACAAAAACACCTAATGGATGCACAAGATTGGTTAGAAACCCTAATTGGACAAGATTAATTTTAGGGAGGACGAAAATCATCTAATTGTTCATCCAATGACACAAAACACCTATTAGATGCACAAGATTGGTTAAAAACCCTAATTGGACAAGATTAAGTGTAGGGAGGACGAAAATGACCTAAATATTCATCCAATGACACAAAACACCTATTGGATGCACAAGATTGGTTAAAACTCTAATTGGACAAGAATTAGCCTAGGGAGGACGAAAATGACCTAAATGTTCATCCAATGACACAAAAACACCTAATGGATGCACAACATTGGTTAAAAACCCTAATTGGACTACATTAAGTGTAGGGAAGACGAAAATGACCTAAATGTTCATCCAATGACACAAAACACCTATTGAATGCACAAGATTGGTTAAAAACCCTTATTGCACAAGAATTAGCCTAGGGAGGACGAAAATGACCTAATTGTTCATCCAATGACGCAAAAACACCTAATGGTTGCACAAGATTGGTTAGAAACCCTAATTGGACAAGATTAAGTGTAGGGCGGACGAAAATCACCTAAATGTTCATCCAATGACACAAAACACCTATTGGATGCACAAGATTGGTTAGAAACCCAAATAGGACAAGATTAAGTGTATGGAGGTCGAGAATGACATAAAATTCATCCAATGACACAAACGCACCTACTGGATGCACAAGATTGGTTAGAAACTCTAATTGGACAAGATTAAGTGTAGGGAGGTCGAGAATGACATAAAGTTCATCCAGTGACACAAACACACCTATTGGATGCACAAGATTGGTTAAAAACCCTAATTGGACAAGAATTAGCCTAGGGAGGATGAAAATGACCTAAATGTTCATCCAATGACACAAAAACACCTAATGGATGCACAAGATTGGTTAAAAACCCTAATTGGACTACATTAAGTGTAGTGAGGACGAAAATGACCTAAATGTTCATCCAATCACACAAAACACCTATTGGATGCACAAGATTGGTTAAAAACACTTATTGGACAAGAATTAGCCTAGGGAGGACGAAAATGACCTAAATGTTCATCCAATGACACAAAAACACCTAATGGATGCACAAGATTGGTTAAAAATCCTAATTGGACTACATTAAGTGTAGGGAGGACGGAAATGACCTAAATGTTCATCCAATGACACAAAACACCTATTGGATATACAAGATTGGTTAAAAACCCTAATTGGACAAGAATTAGCCTAGGGAGGACGAAAATGACCTAAATGTTCATCCAATGACGCAAAAACACCTATTGGATGCACAAGATTGGTTAGAAACCCTAATTGGAAAAGAACTAGCCAAGGGAGGACGAATATGACCTAAATGTTCATCCAATGACGCAAAAACACCTATTGGATGCACAAGATTGGTTAAAAACCATAATTGGACAAGAATAAGCCTAGGGAGGTCGAAAATGACCTAAATGTTCATCCAATGACGCAAAAACTCCTATTGGATGCACAAGATTGGTTAGAAACCCTAATTGGACAAGAATAAGCCTAGGGAGGTCGAAAATGACCTAATTATTCATCCAACGACACAAACACAACAATTGGATGCACAAGATTGGTTAGAAACCCTAATTGGACAAGCATAAGACTAGGGAGGATGAAACTAACCTAAATGTTCATCCAATGACACAAAAACACCTAATGGATGCACAAGATTGGTTAGAAACCCTAATTGGACAAGATTAATTTTAGGGAGGACGAAAATCATCTAATTGTTCATCCAATGACACAAAACACCTATTAGATGCACAAGATTGGTTAAAAACCCTAATTGGACAAGATTAAGTGTAGGGAGGACGAAAATGACCTAAATATTCATCCAATGACACAAAACACCTATTGGATGCACAAGATTGGTTAAAACCCTAATTGGACAAGAATTAGCCTAGGGAGGACGAAAATGACCTAAATGTTCATCCAATGACACAAAAACACCTAATGGATGCACAACATTGGTTAAAAACCCTAATTGGACTACATTAAGTGTAGGGACGACGAAAATGACCTAAATGTTCATCCAATGACACAAAACAGCTATTGAATGCACAAGATTGGTTAACAACCCTTATTGCACAAGAATTAGCCTAGGGAGGACGAAAATGACCTAATTATTCATCCAATGACGCAAAAACACCTAATGGATGCACAAGATTGGTTAGAAACCCTAATTGGACAAGATTAATTTTAGGGAGGACGAAAATCATCTAATTGTTCATCCAATGACACAAAACACCTATTGGATGCACAAGATTGGTTAAAAACCCTAATTGGACAAGATTAAGTGTAGGGAGGACGAAAATGACCTAAATATTCATCCAATGACACAAAACACCTATTGGATGCACAAGATTGGTTAAAACCCTAATTGGACAAGAATTAGCCTAGGGAGGACGAAAATGACCTAAATGTTCATCCAATGACACAAAAACACCTATTGGACGCACAAGATTGGTTAAAACCCCTAATTGGAAAAGAATTAGCCTATGGAGTTCGAAAATGACCTAAATGTTTATCCAATGACACAAAAACACCTAATGGATGCACAAGATTGGTTAAAAACCCTAATTGGACAAGATTAAGTGTAGGGAGGACGAAAATGACCTAAATGTTCATCCAATGACACAAAACACCTATTGGATGCACAAGATTGGTTAAAAACCCTAATTGGACAAGATTAAGTGTAGGGAGAACGAAAATGACCTAAATGTTCATCCAATGACACAAAACATCTATTGGGTGCACAAGATTGGTTAGAAACCCTAATTGGACAAGATTTAGTGTAGGGAGGTCGAGAATGACATAAAGTTTATCAAATGACACAAACACACCTATTGGATGCACAAGATTGGTTAGAAACCCTAATTGGACAAGATTAAGTGTAGGGAGGTCCAGAATGACATAAAGTTCATCCAATGACACAAACACACCTATTGGATGCACAAGATTGGTTAAAAACCCTAATTGGACAAGAATTAGCCTAGGGAGGATGAAAATGACCTAAATGTTCATCCAATGACACAAAAACACCTAATGGATGCACAAGATTGGTTAAAAACCCTAATTGGACTACATTAAGTGTAGGGAGGACGGAAATGACCTAAATGTTCATCCAATGACACAAAACACCTATTGGATATACAAGATTGGTTAAAAACCCTAATTGGACAAGAATTAGCCTAGGGAGGACGAAAATGACCTAAATGTTCATCCAATGACACAAAAACACCTATTGGATGCACAAGATTGGTTAGAAACCCTAATTGGACAAGAATAAGCCTAGGGAGGACGAAAATGACCTAATTGTTCATCCAATGACACAAACACAACAATTGGATGCACAAGATTGGTTAGAAACCCTAATTGGACAAGCATAAGACTAGGGAGGATGAAACTAACCTAAATGTTCATCCAATGACACAAAAACACCTAATGGATGCACAAGATTGGTTAGAAACCCTAATTGGACATGATTAATTTTAGGGAGGACGAAAATCATCTAATTGTTCATCCAATGACACAAAACACCTATTGGATGCACAAGATTGGTTAAAAACCCTAATTGGACAAGAATTAGCCTAGGGAGGACGAAAATGACCTAAATGTTCATCCAATGACACAAAAAAACCTAATGGATGCACAAGATTGGTTAAAACCCCTAATTGGACTACATTAAGTGTAGGGAGGACGAAAATGACCTAAATGTTCATCCAATGACACAAAACACCTTTTGGATATACAAGATTAGAAACCCTAATTGGACAAGAATAAGCCTAGGGAGGTCGAAAATACCCTAATTGTTCATCCAATGACACAAACACAACAATTGGATGCACAAGATTGGTTAGAAACCCTAATTGGATAAGAACTAGCCAAGGGAGGACGAAAATGACCTAAATGTTCATCCAATGACACAAAAACACCTAATGAATGCACAAGATTGGTTAAAAATCCTAATTGGACTACATTAAGTGTAGGGAGGACGGAAATGACCTAAATGTTCATCCAATGACACAAAACACCTATTGGATATACAAGATTGGTTAAAAACCCTAATTGGACAAGAATTAGCCTAGGGAGGACGAAAATGACCTAAATGTTCATCCAATGACGCAAAAACACCTATTGGATGCACAAGATTGGTTAGAAACCCTAATTGGATAAGAACTAGCCAAGGGAGGACGAAAATGACCTAAATGTTCATCCAATGACGCAAAAACACCTATTGGATCCACAAGATTGGTTAGAAACCCTAATTGGACAAGAATAAGCCTAGGGAGGTCGAAAATGACCTAATTGTTCATCCAATGACACAAACACAACAATTGGATGCACAAGATTGGTTAGAAACCCTAATTGGACAAGCATAAGACTAGGGAGGATGAAACTAACCTAAATGTTCATCCAATGACACAAAAACACCTAATGGATGCACAAGATTGGTTAAAAATCCTAATTGGACTACATTAAGTGTAGGGAGGACGGAAATGACCTAAATGTTCATCCAATGACACAAAACACCTATTGGATATACAAGATTGGTTAAAAACCCTAATTGGACAAGAATTAGCCTAGGGAGGACGAAAATGACCTAAATGTTCATCCAATGACGCAAAAACACCTATTGGATGCACAAGATTGGTTAGAAACCCTAATTGGATAAGAACTAGCCAAGGGAGGACGAAAATGACCTAAATGTTCATCCAATGACGCAAAAACACCTATTGGATGCACAAGATTGGTTAGAAACCCTAATTGGACAAGAATAAGCCTAGGGAGGTCGAAAATGACCTAATTGTTCATCCAATGACACAAACACAACAATTGGATGCACGAGATTGGTTAGAAACCCTAATTGGACAAGCATAAGACTAGGGAGGATGAAACTAACCTAAATGTTCATCCAATGACACAAAAACACCTAATGGATGCACAAGATTGGTTAGAAACCCTAATTGGACAATATTAATTTTAGGAAGGACGAAAATCATCTAATTCTTCATCCAATGACACAAAACACCTATTGGATGCACAAGATTGGTTAAAAACCCTAATTGGACAAGATTAAGTGTAGGGAGGACGAAAATGACCTAAATATTCATCCAATGACACAAAACACCTATTGGATGCACAAGATTGCTTAAAACCCTAATTGGACAAGAATTAGCCTAGGGAGGACGAAAATGACCTAAATGTTCATCCAATGACACAAAACACCTATTGAATGCACAAGATTGGTTAAAAACCCTTATTGCACAAGAATTAGCCTAGGGAGGACGAAAATGACATAAAGTTCATCCAATGACACAAACGCACCTATTGGATGCACAAGATTGGTTAGAAACCCTAATTGGACAAGATTAAGTGTAGGGAGGTCGAGAATGACATAAAGTTCATCCAGTGACACAAACACACCTATTGGATGCACAAGATTGGTTAAAAACCCTAATTGGACAAGAATTAGCCTAGGGAGGATGAAAATGACCTAAATGTTCATCCAATGACCCAAAAAAACCTAATGGATGCACAAGATTGGTTAAAAACCCTAATTGGACTACATTAAGTGTAGGGAGGACGAAAATGACCTAAATGTTCATCCAATAACACAAAACACCTATTGGACGCACAAGATTGGTTAAAAACACTTATTGGACAAGAATTAGCCTAGGGAGGACGAAAATGACCTAAATGTTCATCCAATGTCACAAAAACACCTAATGGATGCACAAGATTGGTTAAAACCCCTAATTGGACTACATTAAGTGTAGGGAGGACGAAAATGACCTAAATGTTCATCCAATGACACAAAACACCTTTTGGATATACAAGATTGGTTAAAAACCCTAATTGGACAAGAATAAGCCTAGGGAGGTCGAAAATGACCTAATTGTTCATCCAATGACACAAACACAACAATTGGATGCACAAGATCGGTTAGAAACCCTAATTGGACAAGCATAAGACTAGGGAGGATGAAACTAACCTAAATGTTCATCCAATGACACAAAAACACCTAATGGATGCACAAGATTGGTTAGAAACCCTAATTGGACAAGATTAATTATAGGGAGGACGAAAATCATCTAATTGTTCATCCAATGACACAAAACATCTATTGGATGCACAAGATTGGTTAAAAACCCTAATTGGACAAGATTAAGTGTAGGGAGGACGAAAATGACCTAAATATTCATCCAATGACACAAAACAGCTATTGGATGCACAAGATTGGTTAAAACCCTAATTGGACAAGAATTAGCCTAGGGAGGACGAAAATGACCTAAATGTTCATCCAATGACACAAAAACACCTAATGGATGCACAACATTGGTTAAAAACCCTAATTGGACTACATTAAGTGTAGGGACGACGAGAATGACCTGAATGTTCATCCAATGATACAAAACACCTATTGGATGCACAAGATTGGTTAGAAACCCTAATAGGACAAGATTAAGTGTATGGAGATCGAGAATGACATAAAGTTCATCCAATGACACAAACACACCTATTGGATGCACAAGATTGGTTAGAAACCCTAATAGGACAAGATTAAGTGTATGGAGATCGAGAATGACATAAATTTCATCCAATGACACAAAACACCTATTGGATATACAAGATTGGTTAAAAACCATAATTGGACAAGAATAAGCCTAGGGAGGTCGAAAATGACCTAATTGTTCATCCAATGACACAAAAACACCTATTGGATGCACAAGATTGGTTAGAAACCCTAATTGCACAAGAACTAGCCTAGGGAGGACGAAAATGACCTAAATGTTCATCCAATGACGCAAAAACACCTATTGGATGCACAAGATTGGTTAGAAACCCTAATTGGACAAGAATAAGCCTAGGGAGGTCGAAAATGACCTAATTATTTATCCAATGACACAAACACAACAATTGGATGCACAAGATTGGTTAGAAACCCTAATTGGACAAGCATAAGACTAGGGAGGATGAAACTAACCTAAATGTTCATCCAATGACACAAAAACACCTAATGGATGCACAAGATTGGTTAGAAACCCTAATTGGACAAGATTAATTTTAGGGAGGACGAAAATCATCTAATTGTTCATCCAATGACACAAAACACCTATTAGATGCACAAGATTGGTTAAAAACCCTAATTGGACAAGATTAAGTGTAGGGAGGACGAAAATGACCTAAATATTCATCCAATGACACAAAACACCTATTGGATGCACAAGATTGGTTAAAACTCTAATTGGACAAGAATTAGCCTAGGGAGGACGAAAATGACCTAAATGTTCATCCAATGACACAAAAACACCTAATGGATGCACAACATTGGTTAAAAACCCTAATTGGACTACATTAAGTGTAGGGACGACGAAAATGACCTAAATGTTCATCCAATGACACAAAACACCTATTGAATGCACAAGATTGGTTAAAAACCCTTATTGCACAAGAATTAGCCTAGGGAGGACGAAAATGACCTAATTGTTAATCCAATGACGCAAAAACACCTATTGGATGCACAAGATTGGTTAGAAACCCTAATTGGATAAGAACTAGCCAAGGGAGGACGAAAATGACCTAAATGTTCATCCAATGACACAAAAACACCTAATGGATGCACAAGATTGGTTAAAAATCCTAATTGGACTACATTAAGTGTAGGGAGGACGGAAATGACCTAAATGTTCATCCAAAGACACAAAACACCTATTGGATATACAAGATTGGTTAAAAACCCTAATTGGACAAGAATTAGCCTAGGGAGGACGAAAATGACCAAAATGTTCATCCAATGACGCAAAAACACCTATTGGATGCACAAGATTGGTTAGAAACCCTTATTGGATAAGAACTAGCCAAGGGAGGACGAAAATGACCTAAATGTTCATCCAATGACGCAAAAACACCTATTGGATGCACAAGATTGGTTAGAAACCCTAATTGGACAAGAATAAGCCTAGGGAGGTCGAAAATGACCTAATTGTTCATCCAATGACACAAACACAACAATTGAATGCACAAGATTGGTTAGAAACCCTAATTGGACAAGCATAAGACTAGGGAGGATGAAACTAACCTAAATGTTCATCCAATGACACAAAAACACCTAATGGATGCACAAGATTGGTTAGAAACCCTAGCTGGACATGATTAATTTTAGGGAGGACGAAAATCATCTAATTGTTCATCCAATGACACAAAACACCTTTTGGATGCACAAGATTGGTTAAAAACCCTAATTGGACAAGATTAAGTGTAGGGAGGACGAAAATGACCTAAATATTCATCCAATGACACAAAACACCTATTGGATGCACAAGATTGCTTAAAACCCTAATTGGACAAGAATTAGCCTAGGGAGGACGAAAATGACCTAAATGTTCATCCAATGACACAAAACACCTATTGAATGCACAAGATTGGTTAAAAACCCTTATTGCACAAGAATTAGCCTAGGGAGGACGAAAATGACATAAAGTTCATCCAATGACACAAACGCACCTATTGGATGCACAAGATTGGTTAGAAACCCTAATTGGACAAGATTAAGTGTAGGGAGGTCGAGAATGACATAAAGTTCATCCAGTGACACAAACACACCTATTGGATGCACAAGATTGGTTAAAAACCCTAATTGGACAAGAATTAGCCTAGGGAGGATGAAAATGACCTAAATGTTCATCCAATGACACAAAAAAACCTAATGGATGCACAAGATTGGTTAAAAACCCTAATTGGACTACATTAAGTGTAGGGAGGACGAAAATGACCTAAATGTTCATCCAATAACACAAAACACCTATTGGACGCACAAGATTGGTTAAAAACACTTATTGGACAAGAATTAGCCTAGGGAGGACGAAAATGACCTAAATGTTCATCCAATGTCACAAAAACACCTAATGGATGCACAAGATTGGTTAAAACCCCTAATTGGACTACATTAAGTGTAGGGAGGACGAAAATGACCTAAATGTTCATCCAATGACACAAAACACCTTTTGGATATACAAGATTGGTTAAAAACCCTAATTGGACAAGAATAAGCCTAGGGAGGTCGAAAATGACCTAATTGTTCATCCAATGACACAAACACAACAATTGGATGCACAAGATCGGTTAGAAACCCTAATTGGACAAGCATAAGACTAGGGAGGATGAAACTAACCTAAATGTTCATCCAATGACACAAAAACACCTAATGGATGCACAAGATTGGTTAGAAACCCTAATTGGACAAGATTAATTATAGGGAGGACGAAAATCATCTAATTGTTCCTCCAATGACACAAAACACCTATTGGATGCACAAGATTGGTTAAAAACCCTAATTGGACAAGAATTAGCCTAGGGAGGACGAAAATGACCTAAATGTTCATCCAATGACACAAAAACACCTAATGGATGCACAACATTGGTTAAAAACCCTAATTGGACTACATTAAGTGTAGGGACGACGAGAATGACCTGAATGTTCATCCAATGACACAAAACACCTATTGGATGCACAAGATTGGTTAGAAACCCTAATAGGACAAGATTAAGTGTATGGAGATCGAGAATGACATAAAGTTCATCCAATGACACAAACACACCTATTGGATGCACAAGATTGGTTAAAAACCCTAATTGGACAAGATTAAGTGTAGGGAGGACGAAAATGACCTAAATATTCATCCAATGACACAAAACACCTATTGGATGCACAAGATTGGTTAAAACCCTAATTGGACAAGAATTAGCCTAGGGAGGACGAAAATGACCTAAATGTTCATCCAATGACACAAAAACACCTAATGGATGCACAACATTGGTTAAAAACCCTAATTGGACTACATTAAGTGTAGGGACGACGAAAATGACCTAAATGTTCATCCAATGACACAAAACAGCTATTGAATGCACAAGATTGGTTAACAACCCTTATTGCACAAGAATTAGCCTAGGGAGGACGAAAATGACCTAATTATTCATCCAATGACGCAAAAACACCTAATGGATGCACAAGATTGGTTAGAAACCCTAATTGGACAAGATTAATTTTAGGGAGGACGAAAATCATCTAATTGTTCATCCAATGACACAAAACACCTATTGGATGCACAAGATTGGTTAAAAACCCTAATTGGACAAGATTAAGTGTAGGGAGGACGAAAATGACCTAAATATTCATCCAATGACACAAAACACCTATTGGATGCACAAGATTAGTTAAAACCCTAATTGGACAAGAATTAGCCTAGGGAGGACGAAAATGACCTAAATGTTCATCCAATGACAAAAAAACACCTAATGGATGCACAACATTGGTTAAAAACCCTAATTGGACTACATTAAGTGTAGGGAAGACGAGAATGACCTAAATGTTCATCCAGTGACACAAAACACCTATTGGATGCACAAGATTGGTTAGAAACCCTAATAGGACAAGATTAAGTGTTTGGAGGTCGAGAATGACATAAAGTTCATCCAATGACACAAACACACCTATTGGATGCACAAGATTGGTTAGAAACCCTAATTGGACAAGATTAAGTGTAGGGAGGTCGAGAATGACATAAAGTTCATCCAATGACACAAACACACCTATTGGATGCACAAGATTGGTTAAAAACCGTAATTGGACAAGAATTAGCCTAGGGAGGATGAAAATGACCTAAATGTTCATCCAATGACACAAAAACACCTAATGGATGCACAAGATTGGTTAAAAACCCTAATTGGACTACATTAAGTGTAGGGAGGACGAAAATGACCTAAATGTTCATCCAATCACACATAACACCTATTGGATGCACAAGATTGGTTAAAAACACTTATTGGACAAGAATTAGCCTAGGGAGGACAAAAATGACCTAAATGTTCATCCAATGACACAAAAACACCTAATGGATGCACAAGATTGGTTAAAAACCCTAATTGGACTACATTAAGTGTAGGGAGGACGAAAATGACCTAAATGTTCATCCAATGACCCAAAACACCTATTGGATATACAAGATTGGTTAAAAACCCTAATTGGACAAGTATTAGCCTAGGGAGGACGACAATGACCTAAATGTTCATCCAATGACGCAAAAACACCTATTGGATGCACAAGATTGGTTAGAAACCCTAATTAGACAAGAACTAGCCTAGGGAGGACGAAAATGACCTAAATGTTCATCCAATGACGTAAAAACACCTATTGGATGCACAAGATTGGTTAGAAACCCTAATTGGACAAGAATAAGCCTAGGGAGGTCGAAAATGACCTAATTGTTCATCCAACGACACAAACACAACAATTGGATGCACAAGATTGGTTAGAAACCCTAATTGGACAAGCATAAGACTAGGGAGGATGAAACTAACCTAAATGTTCATCCAATGACACAAAAACACCTAATGGATGCACAAGATTGGTTAGAAACCCTAATTGGACATGATTAATTTTAGGGAGGACGAAAATCATCTAATTGTTCATCCAATGACACAAAACACCTTTTGGATGCACAAGATTGGTTAAAAACCCTAATTGGACAAGATTAAGTGTAGGGAGGACGAAAATGACCTAAATATTCATCCAATGACACAAAACACCTATTGGATGCACAAGATTGCTTAATACCCTAATTGGACAAGAATTAGCCTATGGAGGACGAAAATGACCTAAATGTTCATCCAATGACACAAAACACCTATTGAATGCACAAGATTGGTTAAAAACCCTTATTGCACAAGAATTAGCCCAGGGAGGAAGAAAATGACCTAATTGTTCATCCAATGACGCAAAAACACCTAATGGATGCACAAGATTGGTTAGAAACCCTAATTGGACAAGATTAAGTGTAGGGCGGACGAAAATCACCTAAATGTTCATCCAATGACACAAAACACCTATTGGATGCACAAGATTGGTTAGAAACCCTAATAGGACAAGATTAAGTGTATGGAGGTCGAGAATGACATAAAGTTCATCCAATGACACAAACGCACCTATTGGATGCACAAGATTGGTTAGAAACCCTAATTGGACAAGATTAAGTGTAGGGAGGTCGAGAATGACATAAAGTTCATCCAGTGACACAAACACACCTATTGGATGCACAAGATTGGTTAAAAACCCTAATTGGACAAGAATTAGCCTAGGGAGGATGAAAATGACCTAAATGTTCATCCAATGACACAAAAACACCTAATGGATGCACAAGATTGGTTAAAAATCCTAATTGGACTACATTAAGTGTAGGGAGGACGGAAATGACCTAAATGTTCATCCAATGACACAAAACACCTATTGGATATACAAGATTGGTTAAAAACCCTAATTGGACAAGAATTAGCCTAGGGAGGACGAAAATGACCTAAATGTTCATCCAATGACGCAAAAACACCTATTGGATGCACAAGATTGGTTAGAAACCCTAATTGGAAAAGAACTAGCCAAGGGAGGACGAATATGACCTAAATGTTCATCCAATGACGCAAAAACACCTATTGGATGCACAAGATTGGTTAAAAACCATAATTGGACAAGAATAAGCCTAGGGAGGTCGAAAATGACCTAATTGTTCATCCAATGACACAAAAACACCTATTGGATGCACAAGATTGGTTAGAAACCCTAATTGCACAAGAACTAGCCTAGGGAGGACGAAAATGACCTAAATGTTCATCCAATGACGCAAAAACACCTATTGGATGCACAAGATTGGTTAGAAACCCTAATTGGACAAGAATAAGCCTAGGGAGGTCGAAAATGACCTAATTATTCATCCAACGACACAAACACAACAATTGGATGCACAAGATTGGTTAGAAACCCTAATTGGACAAGCATAAGACTAGGGAGGATGAAACTAACCTAAATGTTCATCCAATGACACAAAAACACCTAATGGATGCACAAGATTGGTTAGAAACCCTAATTGGACAAGATTAATTTTAGGGAGGACGAAAATCATCTAATTGTTCATCCAATGACACAAAACACCTATTAGATGCACAAGATTGGTTAAAAACCCTAATTGGACAAGATTAAGTGTAGGGAGGACGAAAATGACCTAAATATTCATCCAATGACACAAAACACCTATTGGATGCACAAGATTGGTTAAAACTCTAATTGGACAAGAATTAGCCTAGGGAGGACGAAAATGACCTAAATGTTCATCCAATGACACAAAAACACCTAATGGATGCACAACATTGGTTAAAAACCCTAATTGGACTACATTAAGTGTAGGGACGACGAAAATGACCTAAATGTTCATCCAATGACACAAAACACCTATTGAATGCACAAGATTGGTTAAAAACCCTTATTGCACAAGAATTAGCCTAGGGCGGACGAAAATGACCTAATTGTTCATCCAATGACGCAAAAACACCTAATGGATGCACAAGATTGGTTAGAAACCCTAATTGGACAAGATTAAGTGTAGGGCGGACGAAAATCACCTAAATGTTCATCCAATGACACAAAACACCTATTGGATGCACAAGATTGGTTAGAAACCCAAATAGGACAAGATTAAGTGTATGGAGGTCGAGAATGAAATAAAATTCATCCAATGACACAAACGCACCTACTGGATGCACAAGATTGGTTAGAAACTCTAATTGGACAAGATTAAGTGTAGGGAGGTCGAGAATGACATAAAGTTCATCCAGTGACACAAACACACCTATTGGATGCACAAGATTGGTTAAAAACCCTAATTGGACAAGAATTAGTGTAGGGAGGACGAAAATGACCTAAATATTCATCCAATGACACAAAACACCTATTGGATGCACAAGATTAGTTAAAACCCTAATTGGACAAGAATTAGCCTAGGGAGGACGAAAATGACCTAAATGTTCATCCAATGACAAAAAAACACCTAATGGATGCACAACATTGGTTAAAAACCCTAATTGGACTACATTAAGTGTAGGGAAGACGAGAATGACCTAAATGTTCATCCAGTGATACAAAACACCTATTGGATGCACAAGATTGGTTAGAAACCCTAATAGGACAAGATTAAGTGTTTGGAGGTCGAGAATGACATAAAGTTCATCCAATGACACAAACACACCTATTGGATGCACAAGATTGGTTAGAAACCCTAATTGGACAAGATTAAGTGTAGGGAGGTCGAGAATGACATAAAGTTCATCCAATGACACAAACACACCTATTGGATGCACAAGATTGGTTAAAAACCGTAATTGGACAAGAATTAGCCTAGGGAGGATGAAAATGACCTAAATGTTCATCCAATGACACAAAAACACCTAATGGATGCACAAGATTGGTTAAAAACCCTAATTGGACTACATTAAGTGTAGGGAGGACGAAAATGACCTAAATGTTCATCCAATCACACATAACACCTATTGGATGCACAAGATTGGTTAAAAACACTTATTGGACAAGAATTAGCCTAGGGAGGACAAAAATGACCTAAATGTTCATCCAATGACACAAAAACACCTAATGGATGCACAAGATTGGTTAAAAACCCTAATTGGACTACATTAAGTGTAGGGAGGACGAAAATGACCTAAATGTTCATCCAATGACACAAAACACCTATTGGATATACAAGATTGGTTAAAAACCCTAATTGGACAAGTATTAGCCTAGGGAGGACGACAATGACCTAAATGTTCATCCAATGACGCAAAAACACCTATTGGATGCACAAGATTGGTTAGAAACCCTAATTAGACAAGAACTAGCCTAGGGAGGACGAAAATGACCTAAATGTTCATCCAATGACGTAAAAACACCTATTGGATGCACAAGATTGGTTAGAAACCCTAATTGGACAAGAATAAGCCTAGGGAGGTCGAAAATGACCTAATTGTTCATCCAACGACACAAACACAACAATTGGATGCACAAGATTGGTTAGAAACCCTAATTGGACAAGCATAAGACTAGGGAGGATGAAACTAACCTAAATGTTCATCCAATGACACAAAAACACCTAATGGATGCACAAGATTGGTTAGAAACCCTAATTGGACAAGATTAATTTTAGGGAGGACGAAAATCATCTAATTGTTCATCCAATGACACAAAACACCTTTTGGATGCACAAGATTGGTTAAAAACCCTAATTGGACAAGATTAAGTGTAGGGAGGACGAAAATGACCTAAATATTCATCCAATGACACAAAACACCTATTGGATGCACAAGATTGGTTAAAACCCTAATTGGACAAGAATTAGCCTAGGGAGGACGAAAATGACCTAAATGTTCATCCAATGACACAAAAACACCTAATGGATGCACAACATTGATTAAAAACCCTAATTGGACTACATTAAGTGTAGGGACGACGAAAATGACCTAAATGTTCATCCAATGACACAAAACAGCTATTGAATGCACAAGATTGGTTAACAACCCTTATTGCACAAGCATTAGCCTAGGGAGGACGAAAATGACCTAATTGTTCATCCAATGACGCAAAACACCTAATGGATGCACAAGATTGGTTAGAAACCCTAATTGGACAAGATTAATTTTAGGGAGGACGAAAATCATCTAATTGTTCATCCAATGACACAAAACACCTATTGGATGCACAAGATTGGTTAAAACCCTAATTGGACAAGAATTAGCCTAGGGAGGACGAAAATGACCTAAATGTTCATCCAATGACAAAAAAACACCTAATGGATGCACAACATTGGTTAAAAACCCTAATTGGACTACATTAAGTGTAGGGAAGACGAGAATGACCTAAATGTTCATCCAGTGACACAAAACACCTATTGGATGCACAAGATTGGTTAGAAACCCTAATAGGACAAGATTAAGTGTTTGGAGGTCGAGAATGACATAAAGTTCATCCAATGACACAAACACACCTATTGGATGCACAAGATTGGTTAGAAACCCTAATTGGACAAGATTAAGTGTAGGGAGGTCGAGAATGACATAAAGTTCATCCAATGACACAAACACACCTATTGGATGCACAAGATTGGTTAAAAACCGTAATTGGACAAGAATTAGCCTAGGGAGGATGAAAATGACCTAAATGTTCATCCAATGACACAAAAACACCTAATGGATGCACAAGATTGGTTAAAAACCCTAATTGGACTACATTAAGTGTAGGGAGGACGAAAATGACCTAAATGTTCATCCAATCACACATAACACCAATTGGATGCACAAGATTGGTTAAAAACACTTATTGGACAAGAATTAGCCTAGGGAGGACGAAAATGACCTAAATGTTCATCCAATGACACAAAAACACCTAATGGATGCACAAGATTGGTTAAAAACCCTAATTGGACTACATTAAGTGTAGGGAGGACGAAAATGACCTAAATGTTCATCCAATGACACAAAACACCTATTGGATATACAAGATTGGTTAAAAACCCTAATTGGACAAGAATTAGCCTAGGGAGGACGAAAATGACCTAAATGTTCATCCAATTACGCAAAAACACCTATTGGATGCACAAGATTGGTTAGAAACCCTAATTAGACAAGAACTAGCCTAGGGAGGACGAAAATGACCTAAATGTTCATCAAATGACGCAAAAACACCTATTGGATGCAAAGATTGGTTAGAAACCCTAATTGGACAAGAATAAGCCTAAGGAGGTCGAAAATGACCTAATTGTTCATCCAACGACACAAACACAACAATTGGATGCACAAGATTGGTTAGAAACCCTAATTGGACAAGCATAAGACTAGGGAGGATGAAACTAACCTAAATATTCATCCAATGACACAAAAACACCTAATGGATGCACAAAATTGGTTTGAAACCCTAATTGGACAAGATTAATTTTAGGGAGGACAAAAATCATCTAATTGTTCATCCAATGACACAAAACACCTTTTGGATGCACAAGATTGGTTAAAAACCCTAATTGGACAAGATTAAGTGTAGGGAGGACGAAAATGACCTAAATATTCATCCAATGACACAAAACAGCTATTGGATGCACAAGATTGGTTAAAACCCTAATTGGACAAGAATTAGCCTAGGGAGGACGAAAATGACCCAAATGTTCATCAAATGACACAAAAACACCTAATGGATGCACAACATTGGTTAAAAACCCTAATTGGACTACATTAAGTGTAGGGAGGACGAAAATGACCTAAATGTTCATCCAATGACACAAAACAGCTATTGAATGCACAAGATTGGTTAAAAACCCTTATTGCACAAGAATTAGCCGAGGGAGGACGAAAATGACCTAATTATTCATCCAATGCCGCAAAAACACCTAATGGATGCACAAGATTGGTTAGAAACCCTAATTGGACAAGATTAATTTTAGGGAGGACGAAAATCAGCTAATTGTTCATCCAATGGCACAAAACACCTATTGGATGCACAAGATTGGTTAAAACCCTAATTGGACAAGAATTAGCCTAGGGAGGACGAAAATGACCTAAATGTTCATCCAATGACACAAAAACACCTAATGGATGCACAACATTGGTTAAAAACCCTAATTGGACTACATTAAGTGTAGGGACGACGAGAATGACCTTAATGTTCATCCAATGACACAAAACTCCTATTGGAGGTACAAGATTGGTTAGAAACCCTAATAGGACAAGATTAAGTGTATGGAGGTCGAGAATGACATAAAGTTCATCCAATGACACAAACACACCTATTGGATGCACAAGATTGGTTAGAAACCCTAATTGGACAAGATTAAGTGTAGGGAGGTCGAGAATGACATAAAGTTCATCCAATGACACAAACACACCTATTGGATGCACAAGATTGGTTAAAAACCCTAATTGGACAAGAATTAGCCTAGGGAGGATGAAAATGACCTAAATGTTCATCCAATGACACAAAAACACCTAATGGATGCACAAGATTGGTTAAAAACCCTAATTGGACTACATTAAGTGTAGGGAGGACGAAAATGACCTAAATGTTCATCCAATCACACATAACACCTATTGGATGCACAAGATTGGTTAAAAACACTTATTGGACAAGAATTAGCCTAGGGAGGACAAAAATGACCTAAATGTTCATCCAATGACACAAAAACACCTAATGGATGCACAAGATTGGTTAAAAACCCTAATTGGACTACATTAAGTGTAGGGAGGACGAAAATGACCTAAATGTTCATCCAATGACCCAAAACACCTATTGGATATACAAGATTGGTTAAAAACCCTAATTGGACAAGTATTAGCCTAGGGAGGACGACAATGACCTAAATGTTCATCCAATGACGCAAAAACACCTATTGGATGCACAAGATTGGTTAGAAACCCTAATTAGACAAGAACTAGCCTAGGGAGGACGAAAATGACCTAAATGTTCATCCAATGACGTAAAAACACCTATTGGATGCACAAGATTGGTTAGAAACCCTAATTGGACAAGAATAAGCCTAGGGAGGTCGAAAATGACCTAATTGTTCATCCAACGACACAAACACAACAATTGGATGCACAAGATTGGTTAGAAACCCTAATTGGACAAGCATAAGACTAGGGAGGATGAAACTAACCTAAATGTTCATCCAATGACACAAAAACACCTAATGGATGCACAAGATTGGTTAGAAACCCTAATTGGACAAGATTAATTTTAGGGAGGACGAAAATCATCTAATTGTTCATCCAATGACACAAAACACCTTTTGGATGCACAAGATTGGTTAAAAACCCTAATTGGACAAGATTAAGTGTAGGGTGGACGAAAATGACCTAAATGTTCATCCAATGACACAAAACAGCTATTGAATGCACAAGATTGGTTAAAAACCCTTATTGCACAAGAATTAGCCTAGGGAGGACGAAAATGACCTAATTGTTCATCCAATGACGCAAAAACACCTAATGGATGCACAAGATTGGTTAGAAACCCTAATTGGACAAGATTAATTTTAGGGAGGACGAAAATCATCTAATTGTTCATCCAATGACACAAAACACCTATTGGATGCACAAGATTGGTTAAAAACCCTAATTGGACAAGAATTAGCCTAGGGAGGATGAAAATGACCTAAATGTTCATCCAATGACACAAAAACACCTAATGGATGCACAAGATTGGTTAAAAACCCTAATTGGACTACATTAAGTGTAGGGAGGACGAAAATGACCTAAATGTTCATCCAATCACACATAACACCTATTGGATGCACAAGATTGGTTAAAAACACTTATTGGACAAGAATTAGCCTAGGGAGGACGAAAATGACCTAAATGTTCATCCAATGACACAAAAACACCTAATGGATGCACAAGATTGGTTAAAAACCCTAATTGGACTACATTAAGTGTAGGGAGGACGAAAATGACCTAAATGTTCATCCAATGACACAAAACACCTATTGGATATACAAGATTGGTTAAAAACCCTAATTGGACAAGAATTAGCCTAGGGAGGACAAAAATGACCTAAATGTTCATCCAGTGACGGAAAAACACTTATTGGATGCACAAGATTGGTTAGAAACCCTAATTAGACAAGAACTAGCCTAGGGAGGACGAAAATGACCTAAATGTTCATCCAATGACGCAAAAACACCTATTGGATGCACAAGATTGGTTAGAAACCCTAATTGGACAAGAATAAGCCTAGGGAGATCGAAAATGACCTAATTGTTCATCCAACGACACAAACACAACAATTGGATGCACAAGATTGGTTAGAAACCCTAATTGGACAAGCATAAGACTAGGGAGGATGA
This sequence comes from Cicer judaicum, assembly GCA_037974835.1. Classification (NCBI taxonomy): domain Eukaryota; kingdom Viridiplantae; phylum Streptophyta; class Magnoliopsida; order Fabales; family Fabaceae; genus Cicer; species Cicer judaicum. The sequence continues at coordinate 85,522 of JBBPBS010000934.1, forward strand.
AACTAACCTAAATGTTCATCCAATGACACAAAAACACCTAATGGATGCACAAGATTGGTTAGAAACCCTAATTGGACAAGATTAATTTTAGGGAGGACGAAAATCATCTAATTGTTCATCCAATGACACAAAACACCTATTAGATGCACAAGATTGGTTAAAAACCCTAATTGGACAAGATTAAGTGTAGGGAGGACGAAAATGACCTAAATATTCATCCAATGACACAAAACACCTATTGGATGCACAAGATTGGTTAAAACCCTAATTGGACAAGAATTAGCCTAGGGAGGACGAAAATGACCTAAATGTTCATCCAATGACACAAAAACACCTAATGGATGCACAACATTGGTTAAAAACCCTAATTGGACTACATTAAGTGTAGCGACGACGAGAATGACCTAAATGTTCATCCAATGACACAAAACACCTATTCAATGCACAAGATTGGTTAAAAACCCTTATTGCACAAGAATTAGCCTAGGGAGGACGAAAATGACCTAATTGTTCATCCAATGACGCAAAAACACCTAATGGATGCACAAGATTGGTTAGAAACCCTAATTGGACAAGATTAACTTTAGGGAGGACGAAAATCATCTAATTATTCATCCAATGACACAAAACACCTATTGGATGCACAAGATTGGTTAAAAACCCTAATTGGACAAGATTAAGTGTAGGGAGGACGAAAATGACCTAAATATTCATCCAATGACACAAAATACCTATTGGATGCACAAGATTGGTTAAAAACCCTAATTGGACAAGATTAAGTGTAGGGAGGACGAAAATGACCTAAATATTCATCCAATGACACAAAACACCTATTGGATGCACAAGATTGGTTAAAAACCCTAATTGGACAAGATTTAGTGTAGGGAGGACGAAACTGACCTAAATGTTCATCCAATGACACAAAACACCTATTGGATGCACAAGATTGGTTAAAAACCCTAATTGGACAAGATTAAGTGTAGGGAGGACGAAAATGACCTAAATATTCATCCAATGACACAAAACACCTATTGGATGCACAAGATTAGTTAAAACCCTAATTGGACAAGAATTAGACTAGGGAGGACGAAAATGACCTAAATGTTCATCCAATGACAAAAAAACACCTAATGGATGCACAACATTGGTTAAAAACCCTAATTGGACTACATTAAGTGTAGGGACGACGAGAATGACCTAAATGTTCATCCAATGACACAAAACACCTATTGGATGCACAAGATTGGTTAGAAACCCTAATAGGACAAGATTAAGTGTATGGAGATCGAGAATGACATAAAGTTCATCCAATGACACAAACACACCTATTGGATGCACAAGATTGGTTAGAAACCCTAATAGGACAAGATTAAGTGTATGGAGATCGAGAATGACATAAATTTCATCCAATGACACAAAACACCTATTGGATATACAAGATTGGTTAAAAACCATAATTGGACAAGAATAAGCCTAGGGAGGTCGAAAATGACCTAATTGTTCATCCAATGACACAAAAACACCTATTGGATGCACAAGATTGGTTAGAAACCCTAATTGCACAAGAACTAGCCTAGGGAGGACGAAAATGACCTAAATGTTCATCCAATGACGCAAAAACACCTATTGGATGCACAAGATTGGTTAGAAACCCTAATTGGACAAGAATAAGCCTAGGGAGGTCGAAAATGACCTAATTATTTATCCAATGACACAAACACAACAATTGGATGCACAAGATTGGTTAGAAACCCTAATTGGACAAGCATAAGACTAGGGAGGATGAAACTAACCTAAATGTTCATCCAATGACACAAAAACACCTAATGGATGCACAAGATTGGTTAGAAACCCTAATTGGACAAGATTAATTTTAGGGAGGACGAAAATCATCTAATTGTTCATCCAACGACACAAAACACCTTTTGGATGCACAAGATTGGTTAAAAACCCTAATTGGACAAGATTAAGTGTAGGGTGGACGAAAATGACCTAAATGTTCATCCAATGACACAAAACAACTATTGAATGCACAAGATTGGTTAAAAACCCTTGTTGCACAAGAATTAGCCTAGGGAGGACGAAAATGACCTAATTGTTCATCCAATGACGCAAAAACACCTAATGGATGCACAAGATTGGTTAGAAACCCTAATTGGACAAGATTAATTTTAGGGAGGACGAAAATCATCTAATTGTTCATCCAATGACACAAAACACCTATTGGATGCACAAGATTGGTTAAAACCCTAATTGGACAAGAATTAGCCTAGGGAGGACGAAAATGACCTAAATGTTCATCCAATGACACAAAAACACCTAATGGATGCATAACATTGGTTAAAAACCCTAATTGGACTACATTAAGTGTAGGGACGACGAGAATGACCTAAATGTTCATCCAATGACACAGAACACCTATTGGATGTACAAGATTGGTTAGAAACCCTAATAGGACAAGATTAAGTGTATGGAGGTCGAGAATGACATAAAGTTCATCCAATGACACAAACACACCTATTGGATGCACAAGATTGGTTAGAAACCCTAATTGGACTAGATTAAGTGTACGGAGGTCGAGAATGACATAAAGTTCATCCAATGACACAAACACACCTATTGGATGCACAAGATTGGTTAAAAACCCTAATTGGACAAGAATTAGCCTAGGGAGGATGAAAATGACCTAAATGTTCATCCAATGACACAAAAACACCTAATGGATGCACAAGATTGGTTAAAAACCCTAATTGGACTACATTAAGTGTAGGGAGGACGAAAATGACCTAAATGTTCATCCAATGACACAAAAACACCTAATGGATGCACAAGATTGGTTAAAAACCCTAATTGGACTACATTAAGTGTAGGGAGGACGAAAATGACCTAAATGTTCATCCAATGACACAAAACACCTATTGGATATACAAGATTGGTTAAAAACCCTAATTGGACAAGAATTAGCCTAGGGAGGACGACAATGACCTAAATGTTCATCCAATGACGCAAAAACACCTATTGGATGCACAAGATTGGTTAGAAACCCTAATTAGACAAGAACTAGCCTAGGGAGGACGAAAATGACATAAATGTTCATCCAATGATGCAAAAACACCTATTGGATGCACAAGATTGGTTAGAAACCCTAATTGGACAAGAATAAGCCTAGGGAGGTCGAAAATGACCTAATTGTTCATCCAACGACACAAACACAACAATTGGATGCACAAGATTGGTTAGAAACCCTAATTGGACAAGCATAAGACTAGGGAGGATGAAACTAACCTAAATGTTCATCCAATGACACAAAAACACCGAATGGATGCACAAGATTGGTTAGAAACCCTAATTGGACAAGATTAATTTTAGGGAGGACGAAAATCATCTAATTGTTCATCCAATGACACAAAACACCTTTTGGATGCACAAGATTGGTTAAAAACCCTAATTGGACAAGATTAAGTGTAGGGAGGACGAAAATGACCTAAATATTCATCCAATGACACAAAACACCTATTGGATGCACAAGATTGGTTAAAACCCTAATTGGACAAGAATTAGCCTAGGGAGGACGAAAATGACCTAAATGTTCATCCAATGACACAAAAACACCTAATGGATGCACAACATTGGTTAAAAACCCTAATTGGACTACATTAAGTGTAGGGACGACGAAAATGACCTAAATGTTCATCCAATGACACAAAACAGCTATTGAATGCACAAGATTGGTTAACAACCCTTATTGCACAAGCATTAGCCTAGGGAGGACGAAAATGACCTAATTGTTCATCCAATGACGCAAAAACACCTAATGGATGCACAAGATTGGTTAGAAACCCTAATTGGACAAGATTAATTTTAGGGAGGACGAAAATCATCTAATTGTTCATCCAATGACACAAAACACCTATTGGATGCACAAGATTGGTTAAAACCCTAATTGGACAAGAATTAGCCTAGGGAGGACGAAAATGACCTAAATGTTCATCCAATGACACAAAAACACCTAATGGATGCACAACATTGGTTAAAAACCCTAATTGGACTACATTAAGTGTAGGGAGGACGAGAATGACCTAAATGTTCATCCAATGACACAGAACACCTATTGGATGTACAAGATTGGTTAGAAACCCTAATAGGACAAGATTAAGTGTATGGAGGTCGAGAATGACATAAAGTTCATCCAATGACACAAACACACCTATTGGATGCACAAGATTGGTTAGAAACCCTAATTGGACTAGATTAAGTGTAGGGAGGTCGAGAATGACATAAAGTTCATCCAATGACACAAACACACCTATTGGATGCACAAGATTGGTTAAAAACCCTAATTGGACAAGAATTAGCCTAGGGAGGATGAAAATGACCTAAATGTTCATCCAATGACACAAAAACACCTAATGGATGCACAAGATTGGTTAAAAACCCTAATTGGACTACATTAAGTGTAGGGAGGACGAAAATGACCTAAATGTTCATCCAATGATACAAAAACACCTAATGCATGCACAAGATTGGTTAAAAACCCTAATTGGACTACATTAAGTGTAGGGAGGACGAAAATGACCTAAATGTTCATCCAATGACACAAAACACCTATTGGATATACAAGATTGGTTAAAAACCCTAATTGGACAAGAATTAGCCTAGGGAGGACGAAAATGACCTAAATGTTCATCCAATGACGCAAAAACACCTATTGGATGCACAAGATTGGTTAGAAACCCTAATTGGACAAGAATAAGCCTAGGGAGTTCGAAAATGACCTAATTGTTCATCCAACGACACAAACACAACAATTGGATGCACAAGATTGGTTAGAAACCCTAATTGGACAAGCATAAGAATAGGGAGGATGAAACTAACCTAAATGTTCATCCAATGACACAAAAACACCTAATGGATGCACAAGATTGGTTAGAAACCCTAATTGGACAAGATTAATTTTAGGGAGGACGAAAATCATCTAATTGTTCATCCAATGACACAAAACACCTTTTGGATGCACAAGATTGGTTAAAAACCCTAATTGGACAAGATTAAGTGTAGGGTGGACGAAAATGACCTAAATGTTCATCCAATGACACAAAACAGCTATTGAATGCACAAGATTGGTTAAAAACCCTTATTGCACAAGAATTAGCCTAGGTAGGACGAAAATGACCTAATTGTTCATCCAATGACGCAAAAACACCTAATGGATGCACAAGATTGGTTAGAAACCCTAATTGGACAAGATTAATTTTAGGGAGGACGAAAATGATCTAATTGTTCATCCAATGACACAAAACACCTATTGGATGCACAAGATTGGTTAAAACCCTAATTGGACAAGAATTAGCCTAGGGAGGACGAAAATGACCTAAATGTTCATCCAATGACACAATAATACCTAATGGATGCACAACATTGGTTAAAAACCCTAATTGTACTACATTAAGTGTAGCGACGACGAGAATGACCTTAATGTTCATCCAATGACACAAAACACCTATTGGATGTACAAGATTGGTTAGAAACCCTAATAGGACAAGATTAAGTGTATGGAGGTCGAGAATGACATAAAGTTCATCCAATGACACAAACACACCTATTGGATGCACAAGATTGGTTAGAAACCCTAATTGGACAAGATTAAGTGTAGGGAGGTCGAGAATGACATAAAGTTCATCCAATGACACAAACACACCTATTGGATGCACAAGATTGGTTAAAAACCCTAATTGGACAAGAATTAGCCTAGGGAGGATGAAAATGACCTAAATGTTCATCCAATGACACAAAAACACCTAATGGATGCACAAGATTGGTTAAAAACCCTAATTGGACTACATTAAGTGTAGGGAGGACGAAAATGACCTAAATGTTCATCCAATCACACATAACACCTATTGGATGCACAAGATTGGTTAAAAAATCTTATTGGACAAGAATTAGCCTAGGGAGGACGAAAATGACCTAAATGTTCATCCAATGACACAAAAACACCTAATGGATGCAAAACATTGGTTAAAAACCCTAATTGGACTACATTAAGTGTAGGGAGGACGAAAATGACCTAAATGTTCATCCAATGACACAAAACACCTATTGGATATACAAGATTGGTTAAAAACCCTAATTGGACAAGAATTAGCCTAGGGAGGACGAAAATGACCTAAATGTTCATCCAGTGACGGAAAAACACTTATTGGATGCACAAGATTGGTTAGAAACCCTAATTAGACAAGAACTAGCCTAGGGAGGGCGAAAATGACCTAAATGTTCATCCAATGACGCAAAAACACCTATTGGATGCACAAGATTGGTTAGAAACCCTAATTGGACAAGAATAAGCCTAGGGAGGTCGAAAATGACCTAATTGTTCATCCAACGACACAAACACAACAATTGGATGCACAAGATTGGTTAGAAACCCTAATTGGACAAGCATAAGACTAGGGAGGATGAAACTGACCTAAATGTTCATCCAATGACACAAAAACACCTAATGGATGCACAAGATTGGTTAGAAACCCTAATTGGACAAGATTAATTTTAAGGATGACGAAAATCATCTAATTGTTCATCCAATGACACAAAACACCTATTGGATGCACAAGATTGGTTAAAAACCCTAATTGGACAAGATTAAGTGTAGGGAGGACGAAAATGACGTAAATATTCATCCAATGACACAAAACACCTATTGGATGCACAAGATTGGTTAAAACCCTAATTGGACAAGAATTAACCTAGGGAGGACGAAAATGACCTAAATGTTCATCCAATGACACAAAAACACCTAATGGATGCACAACATTGGTTAAAAACCCTAATTGGACTACATTAAGTGTAGGGACGACGAAAATGACCTAAATGTTCATCCAATGACACAAAACAGCTATTGAATGCACAAGATTGGTTAAAAACCCTTATTGCACAAGAATTAGCCTAGGGAGGACGAAAATGACCTAATTGTTCATCCAATGACGCAAAAACACCTAATGGATGCACAAGATTGGTTAGAAACCCTAATTGGACAAGATTAACTTTAGGGAGGACGAAAATCATCTAATTATTCATCCAATGACACAAAACACCTATTGGATGCACAAGATTGGTTAAAAACCCTAATTGGACAAGATTAAGTGTAGGGAGGACGAAAATGACCTAAATATTCATCCAATGACACAAAACACCTATTGGATGCACAAGATTAGTTAAAACCCTAATTGGACAAGAATTAGCCTAGGGAGGACGAAAATGACCTAAATGTTCATCCAATGACAAAAAAACACCTAATGGATGCACAACATTGGTTAAAAACCCTAATTGGACTACATTAAGTGTAGGGACGACGAGAATGACCTAAATGTTCATCCAATGACACAAAACACCTATTGGATGCACAAGATTGGTTAGAAACCCTAATAGGACAAGATTAAGTGTATGGAGGTCGAGAATGACATAAAGTTCATCCAATGACACAAACACACCTATTGGATGCACAAGATTGGTTAGAAACCCTAATTGGACAAGATTAAGTGTAGGGAGGTCGAGAATGACATAAAGTTCATCCAATGACACAAACACACCTATTGGATGCACAAGATTGGTTAAAAACCCTAATTGGACAAGAATTAGCCTAGGGAGGATGAAAATGACCTAAATGTTCATCCAATGACACAAAAACACCTAATGGATGCACAAGATTGGTTAAAAACCCTAATTGGACTACATTAAGTGTAGGGAGGACGAAAATGACCTAAATGTTCATCCAATCACACATAACACCTATTGGATGCACAAGATTGGTTAAAAAATCTTATTGGACAAGAATTAGCCTAGGGAGGACGAAAATGACCTAAATGTTCATCCAATGACACAAAAACACCTAATGGATGCAAAACATTGGTTAAAAACCCTAATTGGACTACATTAAGTGTAGGGAGGACGAAAATGACCTAAATGTTCATCCAATGACACAAAACACCTATTGGATATACAAGATTGGTTAAAAACCCTAATTGGACAAGAATTAGCCTAGGGAGGACGAAAATGACCTAAATGTTCATCCAGTGACGGAAAAACACTTATTGGATGCACAAGATTGGTTAGAAACCCTAATTAGACAAGAACTAGCCTAGGGAGGGCGAAAATGACCTAAATGTTCATCCAATGACGCAAAAACACCTATTGGATGCACAAGATTGGTTAGAAACCCTAATTGGACAAGAATAAGCCTAGGGAGGTCGAAAATGACCTAATTGTTCATCCAACGACACAAACACAACAATTGGATGCACAAGATTGGTTAGAAACCCTAATTGGACAAGCATAAGACTAGGGAGGATGAAACTGTCCTAAATGTTCATCCAATGACACAAAAACACCTAATGGATGCACAAGATTGGTTAGAAACCCTAATTGGACAAGATTAATTTTAGGGAGGACGAAAATCATCTAATTGTTCATCCAATGACACAAAACACCTATTGGATGCACAAGATTGGTTAAAAACCCTAATTGGACAAGATTAAGTGTAGGGAGGACGAAAATGACGTAAATATTCATCCAATGACACAAAACACCTATTGGATGCACAAGATTGGTTAAAACCCTAATTGGACAAGAATTAACCTAG
>JBBPBS010000934.1:94166-113272 GCA_037974835.1 Cicer judaicum
TGGATGCACAAGATTGGTTAAAAACCCTAATTGGACTACATTAAGTGTAGGGAGGACGAAAATGACCTAAATGTTCATCCAATGACACAAAACACCTATTGGATATACAAGATTGGTTAAAAACCCTAATTGGACAAGAATTAGCCTAGGGAGGACGAAAATGACCAAAATGTTCATCCAATGACGCAAAAACACCTATTGGATGCACAAGATTGGTTAGAAACCCTAATTAGACAAGAACTAGCCTAGGGAGGACGAAAATGACCTAAATGTTCATCCAATGACGCAAAAACACCTATTGGATGCACAAGATTGGTTAGAAACCCTAATTGGACAAGAATAAGCCTAGGGAGATCGAAAATGACCTAATTGTTCATCCAACGACACAAACACAACAATTGGATGCACAAGATTGGTTAGAAACCCTAATTGGACAAGCATAAGACTAGGGAGGATGAAACTAACCTAAATGTTCATCCAATGACACAAAAACACCTAATGGATGCACAAGATTGGTTAGAAACCCTAATTGGACAAGATTAATTTTAGGGAGGACGAAAATCATCTAATTGTTCATCCAATGACACAAAACACCTATTGGATGCACAAGATTGGTTAAAAACCCTAATTGGACAAGATTAAGTGTAGGGAGGACGAAAATGACGTAAATATTCATCCAATGACACAAAACACCTATTGGATGCACAAGATTGGTTAAAACCCTAATTGGACAAGAATTAACCTAGGGAGGACGAAAATGACCTAAATGTTCATCCAATGACACAAAAACACCTAATGGATGCACAACATTGGTTAAAAACCCTAATTGGACTACATTAAGTGTAGGGACGACGAAAATGACCTAAATGTTCATCCAATGACACAAAACAGCTATTGAATGCACAAGATTGGTTAAAAACCCTTATTGCACAAGAATTAGCCTAGGGAGGACGAAAATGACCTAATTGTTCATCCAATGACGCAAAAACACCTAATGGATGCACAAGATTGGTTAGAAACCCTAATTGGACAAGATTAACTTTAGGGAGGACGAAAATCATCTAATTATTCATCCAATGACACAAAACACCTATTGGATGCACAAGATTGGTTAAAAACCCTAATTGGACAAGATTAAGTGTAGGGAGGACGAAAATGACCTAAATATTCATCCAATGACACAAAACACCTATTGGATGCACAAGATTGGTTAAAAACCCTAATTGGATAAGAATTAGCCTAGGGAGGACGAAAATGACCTAATTGTTCATCCAATGACACAAAAACAACAATTGGATGTACAAGATTTGTTTGCAACCCTAATTGGACAAGATAAAGTGTAGGGAGAGCGAAAATGACCTAAATGTTCATCCAATGACACAAAATACCTATTGGATGCACAAGATTGGTATAAAACCCTAATTGGACAAGATTAAGTGTAGGGAGGACGAAAATGACCTAAATATTCATCCAATGACACAAAACACCTATTGGATGCACAAGATTGGTTAAAAACCCTAATTGGACAAGATTAAGTGTAGGGAGGACGAAAATGACCTAAATATTCATCCAATGACACAAAACACCTATTGGATGCACAAGATTGGTTAAAAACCCTTATTGCACAAGAATTAGCCTAGGGAGGACGAAAATGACCTAATTGTTCATCCAATGACGCAAAAACACCTAATGGATGCACAAGATTGGTTAGAAACCCTAATTGGACAAGATTAAGTGTAGGGCGGACGAAAATCACCTAAATGTTCATCCAATGACACAAAACACCTATTGGATGCACAAGATTGGTTAGAAACCCAAATAGGACAAGATTAAGTGTATGGAGGTCGAGAATGACATAAAATTCATCCAATGACACAAACGCACCTACTGGATGCACAAGATTGGTTAGAAACTCTAATTGGACAAGATTAAGTGTAGGGAGGTCGAGAATGACATAAAGTTCATCCAGTGACACAAACACACCTATTGGATGCACAAGATTGGTTAAAAACCCTAATTGGACAAGAATTAGCCTAGGGAGGATGAAAATGACCTAAATGTTCATCCAATGACACAAAAACACCTAATGGATGCACAAGATTGGTTAAAAACCCTAATTGGACTACATTAAGTGTAGGGAGGACGAAAATGACCTAAATGTTCATCCAATCACACATAACACCTATTGGATGCACAAGATTGGTTAAAAACACTTATTGGACAAGAATTAGCCTAGGGAGGACAAAAATGACCTAAATGTTCATCCAATGACACAAAAACACCTAATGGATGCACAAGATTGGTTAAAAACCCTAATTGGACTACATTAAGTGTAGGGAGGACGAAAATGACCTAAATGTTCATCCAATGACACAAAACACCTATTGGATATACAAGATTGGTTAAAAACCCTAATTGGACAAGAATTAGCCTAGGGAGGACGAAAATGACCAAAATGTTCATCCAATGACGCAAAAACACCTATTGGATGCACAAGATTGGTTAGAAACCCTAATTAGACAAGAACTAGCCTAGGGAGAACGAAAATGACCTAAATGTTCATCCAATGACGCAAAAACACCTATTGGATGCACAAGATTGGTTAGAAACCCTAATTGGACAAGAATAAGCCTAGGGAGGTCGAAAATGACCTAATTTTTCATCCAACGACACAAACACAACAATTGGATGCACAAGATTGGTTAGAAACCCTAATTGGACAAGCATAAGAATAGGGAGGATGAAACTAACCTAAATGTTCATCCAATGACACAAAAACACCTAATGGATGCACAAGATTGGTTAGAAACCCTAATTGGACAAGATTAATTTTAGGGAGGACGAAAATCATCTAATTGTTCATCCAATGACACAAAACACCTTTTGGATGCACAAGATTGGTTAAAAACCCTAATTGGACAAGATTAAGTGTAGGGTGGACGAAAATGACCTAAATGTTCATCCAATGACACAAAACAGCTATTGAATGCACAAGATTGGTTAAAAACCCTTATTGCACAAGAATTAGCCTAGGGAGGACGAAAATGACCTAATTGTTCATCCAATGACGCAAAAACACCTAATGGATGCACAAGATTGGTTAGAAACCCTAATTGGACAAGATTAATTTTAGGGAGGACGAAAATCATCTAATTATTCATCCAATGACACAAAACACCTATTGGATGCACAAGATTGGTTAAAAACCCTAATTGGACAAGATTAAGTGTAGGGAGGACGAAAATGACCTAAATATTCATCCAATGACACAAAATACCTATTGGATGCACAAGATTGGTTAAAACCCAAATTGGACAAGAATTAGCCTAGGGAGGATGAAAATGACCTAAATGTTCATCCAATGACACAAAAACACCTAATGGATGCACAAGATTGGTTAAAAACCCTAATTGGACTACATTAAGTGTAGGGAGGACGAAAATGACCTAAATGTTCATCCAATCACACAAAACACCTATTGGATGCACAAGATTGGTTAAAAACACTTATTGGACAAGAATTAGCCTAGGGAGGACGAAAATGACCAAAATGTTCATCCAATGTCACAAAAACACCTAATGGATGCACAAGATTGGTTAAAACCCCTAATTGGACTACATTAAGTGTAGGGAGGACGAAAATGACCTAAATGTTCATCCAATGACGCAAAAACACCTATTGGATGCACAAGATTGGTTAGAAACCCTAATTGGACAAGAATAAGCCTAGGGAGGTCGAAAATGACCTAATTGTTCATCCAACGACACAAACACAACAATTGGATGCACAAGATTGGTTAGAAACCCTAATTGGACAAGCATAAGAATAGGGAGGATGAAACTAACCTAAATGTTCATCCAATGACACAAAAACACCTAATGGATGCACAAGATTGGTTAGAAACCCTAATTGGACAAGATTAATTTTAGGGAGGACGAAAATCATCTAATTGTTCATCCAATGACACAAAACACCTTTTGGATGCACAAGATTGGTTAAAAACCCTAATTGGACAAGATTAAGTGTAGGGTGGACGAAAATGACCTAAATGTTCATCCAATGACACAAAACAGCTATTGAATGCACAAGATTGGTTAAAAACCCTAATTGGACTACATTAAGTGTAGGGAGGACGAAAATGACCTAAATGTTCATCCAATGACACAAAACACCTATTGGATATACAAGATTTGTTAAAAACCCTAATTGGACAAGAATTAGCCTAGGGAGGACGAAAATGACCTAAATGTTCATCCAATGACGCAAAAACACCTATTGGATGCACAAGATTGGTTAGAAACCCTAATTAGACAAGAACTAGCCTAGGGAGGACGAAAATGACCTAAATGTTCATCCAATGACGCAAAAACACCTATTGGATGCACAAGATTGGTTAAAAACCCTAATTGGACAAGAATTAGCCTAGGGAGGATGAAAATGACCTAAATGTTCATCCAATGACACAAAAACACCTAATGGATGCACAAGATTGGTTAAAAACCCTAATTGGACTACATTAAGTGTAGGGAGGACGAAAATGACCTAAATGTTCATCCAATCACACATAACACCTATTGGATGCACAAGATTGGTTAAAAACACTTATTGGACAAGAATTAGCCTAGGGAGGACGAAAATGACCTAAATGTTCATCCAATGACACAAAAACACCTAATGGATGCACAAGATTGGTTAAAAACCCTAATTGGACTACATTAAGTGTAGGGAGGACGAAAATGACCTAAATGTTCATCCAATGACACAAAACACCTATTGGATATACAAGATTGGTTAAAAACCCTAATTGGACAAGAATTAGCCTAGGGAGGTCGAAAATGACCTAAATGTTCATCCAGTGACGGAAAAACACTTATTGGATGCACAAGATTGGTTAGAAACCCTAATTAGACAAGAACTAGCCTAGGGAGGGCGAAAATGAACTAAATGTTCATCCAATGACGCAAAAACACCTATTGGATGCACAAGATTGGTTGGAAACCCTAATTGGACAAGAATAAGCCTAGGGAGGTCGAAAATGACCTAATTGTTCATCCAACGACACAAACACAACAATTGGATGCACAAGATTGGTTAGAAACCCTAATTGGACAAGCATAAGACTAGGGAGGATGAAACTAACCTAAATGTTCATCCAATGACACAAAAACACCTAATGGATGCACAAGATTGGTTAGAAACCCTAATTGGACAAGATTAATTTTAGGGAGGACGAAAATCATCTAATTGTACATCCAATGACACAAAACACCTATTGGATGCACAAGATTGGTTAAAAACCCTAATTGGACAAGATTAAGTGTAGGGAGGACGAAAATGACCTAAATATTCATCCAATGACACAAAACACCTATTGGATGCACAAGATTGGTTAAAACCCTAATTGGACAAGAATTAACCTAGGGAGGACGAAAATGACCTAAATGTTCATCCAATGACACAAAAACACCTAATGGATGCACAACATTGGTTAAAAACCCTAATTGGACTACATTAAGTGTAGGGACGACGAAAATGACCTAAATGTTCATCCAATGACACAAAACAGCTATTGAATGCACAAGATTGGTTAAAAACCCTTATTGCACAAGAATTAGCCTAGGGAGGACGAAAATGACCTAATTGTTCATCCAATGACGCAAAAACACCTAATGGATGCACAAGATTGGTTAGAAACCCTAATTGGACAAGATTAACCTTAGGGAGGACGAAAATCATCTAATTATTCATCCAATGACACAAAACACCTATTGGATGCACAAGATTGGTTAAAAACCCTAATTGGACAAGATTAAGTGTAGGGAGGACGAAAATGACCTAAATATTCATCCAATGACACAAAATACCTATTGGATGCACAAGATTGGTTAAAACCCAAATTGGACAAGAATTAGCCTAGGGAGGATGAAAATGACCTAAATGTTCATCCAATGACACAAAAACACCTAATGGATGCACAAGATTGGTTAAAAACCCTAATTGGACTACATTAAGTGTAGGGAGGACGAAAATGACCTAAATGTTCATCCAATCACACAAAACACCTATTGGATGCACAAGATTGGTTAAAAACACTTATTGGACAAGAATTAGCCTAGGGAGGACGAAAATGACCTAAATGTTCATCCAATGTCACAAAAACACCTAATGGATGCACAAGATTGGTTAAAAACCCTAATTGGACTACATTAAGTGTAGGGAGGACGAAAATGACCTAAATGTTCATCCAATGACACAAAACACCTTTTGGATATACAAGATTGGTTAAAAACCCTAATTGGACAAGAATAAGCCTAGGGAGGTCGAAAATGACCTAATTGTTCATCCAATGACACAAACACAACAATTGGATGCACAAGATCGGTTAGAAACCCTAATTGGACAAGCATAAGACTAGGGAGGATGAAACTAACCTAAATGTTCATCCAATGACACAAAAACACCTAATGGATGCACAAGATTGGTTAGAAACCCTAATTGGACAAGAGTTATTATAGGGAGGACGAAAATCATCTAATTGTTCATCCAATGACACAAAACACCTATTGGATGCACAAGATTGGTTAAAAACCCTAATTGGACAAGATTAAGTGTAGGGAGGACGAAAATGACCTAAATATTCATCCAATGACACAAAACACCTATTGGATGCACAAGATTGGTTAAAACCCTAATTGGACAAGAATTAACCTAGGGAGGACGAAAATGACCTAAATGTTCATCCAATGACACAAAAACACCTAATGGATGCACAACATTGGTTAAAAACCCTAATTGGACTACATTAAGTGTAGGGACGACGAAAATGACCTAAATGTTCATCCAATGACACAAAACAGCTATTGAATGCACAAGATTGGTTAAAAACCCTTATTGCACAAGAATTAGCCTAGGGAGGACGAAAATGACCTAATTGTTCATCCAATGACGCAAAAACACCTAATGGATGCACAAGATTGGTTAGAAACCCTAATTGGACAAGATTAACTTTAGGGAGGACGAAAATCATCTAATTATTCATCCAATGACACAAAACACCTATTGGATGCACAAGATTGGTTAAAAACCCTAATTGGACAAGATTAAGTGTAGGGAGGACGAAAATGACCTAAATATTCATCCAATGACACAAAACACCTATTGGATGCACAAGATTGGTTAAAAACCCTAATTGGATAAGAATTAGCCTAGGGAGGACGAAAATGACCTAATTGTTCATCCAATGACACAAAAACAACAATTGGATGTACAAGATTTGTTTGCAACCCTAATTGGACAAGATAAAGTGTAGGGAGAGCGAAAATGACCTAAATGTTCATCCAATGACACAAAATACCTATTGGATGCACAAGATTGGTATAAAACCCTAATTGGACAAGATTAAGTGTAGGGAGGACGAAAATGACCTAAATATTCATCCAATGACACAAAACACCTATTGGATGCACAAGATTGGTTAAAAACCCTAATTGGACAAGATTAAGTGTAGGGAGGACGAAAATGACCTAAATATTCATCCAATGACACAAAACACCTATTGGATGCACAAGATTGGTTAAAAACCCTAATTGGACAAGATTAAGTGTAGGGAGGACGAAAATGACCTAAATATTCATCCAATGACACAAAACACCTATTGGATGCACAAGATTGGTTAAAAACCAAAATTGGATAAGAATTAGCCTAGGGAGGACGAAAATGACCTAATTGTTCATCCAATGACACTAAAACAGCAATTGGATGTACAAGATTGGTTAGCAACCCTAATTGGACAAGATAAAGTGTAGGGAGAGCGAAAATGACCTAAATATTCATCCAATGACACAAAACACCTATTGGATGCACAAGATTGGTTAAAAACCCTAATTGGACAAGATTAAGTGTAGGGAGGACGAAAATGACCTAAATATTCATCCAATGACACAAAACACCTATTGGATGCACAAGATTGGTTAAAAAACCTAATTGGACAAGATTAAGTGTTGGGAGGACGGAAATGACCTAAATGTTCATCCAACGACACAAACACAACTATTGGATGCACAAGATTGGTTAAAAACCCTAATTGGATATGAATTAGCCTAGGGAGGACGAAAATGACTTAAATGTTCATCCGATGACACAAAACACCTATTGGATGCACAAGATTGGTTAAAAACCCTAATTGCACAAGAATTAGCCTAGGGAGGACGAAAATGACCTAATTGTTCATCCAATGACACAAAACACCTATTGGATGCACAAGATTGGTTAAAAACCCTAATTGGACAAGATTAAGTGTAGGGAGGACGAAAATGACCTAAATATTCATCCAATGACACAAAACACCTATTGGATGCACAAGATTGGTTAAAAACCCTTATTGCACAAGAATTAGCCTAGGGAGGACGAAAATGACCTAATTGTTCATCCAATGACGCAAAAACACCTAATGGATGCACAAGATTGGTTAGAAACCCTAATTGGACAAGATTAAGTGTAGGGCGGACGAAAATCACCTAAATGTTCATCCAATGACACAAAACACCTATTGGATGCACAAGATTGGTAAGAAACCCTAATTGGAAAAGATTAAGTGTAAGGAGGTCGTGAATGACATAAAGTTCATCCAATGACACAAACACACCTATTGGATGCACAAGATTGGTTAGAAACCCTAATTGGACAAGATTAAGTGTAGGGAGGTCGAGAATGACATAAAGTTCATCCAATGACACAAACACACCTATTGGATGCACAAGATTGGTTAAAAACCCTAATTGGACAAGAATTAGCCTAGGGAGGACGAAAATGACCTAAATGTTCATCCAATGACACAAAAACACCTATTGGATGCACAAGATTGGTTAGAAACCCTAATTGGACAAGAATAAGCCTAGGGAGGTCGAAAATGACCTAATTGTTCATCCAACGACACAAACACAACAATTGGATGCACAAGATTGGTTAGAAACCCTAATTGGACAAGCATAAGACTAGGGAGGATGAAACTAACCTAAATGTTCATCCAATGACACAAAAACACCGAATGGATGCACAAGATTGGTTAGAAACCCTAATTGGACAAGATTAATTTTAGGGAGGACGAAAATCATCTAATTGTTCATCCAATGACACAAAACACCTTTTGGATGCACAAGATTGGTTAAAAACCCTAATTGGACAAGATTAAGTGTAGGGAGGACGAAAATGACCTAAATATTCATCCAATGACACAAAACACCTATTGGATGCACAAGATTGGTTAAAACCCTAATTGGACAAGAATTAGCCTAGGGAGGACGAAAATGACCTAAATGTTCATCCAATGACACAAACACAACAATTGGATGCACAAGATTGGTTAGAAACCCTAATTGGACAAGCATAAGACTAGGGAGGATGAAACTAACCTAAATGTTCATCCAATGACACAAAAACACCTAATGGATGCACAAGATTGGTTAGAAACCCTAATTGGACAAGATTAATTTTAGGGAGGACGAAAATCATCTAATTGTTCATCCAATGACACAAAACACCTATTGGATGCACAAGATTGGTTAAAAACCCTAATTGGACAAGATTAAGTGTAGGGAGGACGAAAATGACCTAAATATTCATCCAATGACACAAAACACCTATTGGATGCACAAGATTGGTTAAAACCTTAATTGGACAAGAATTAGCCTAGGGAGGACGAAAATGACCTAAATGTTCATCCAATGACACAAAAACACCTAATGGATGCACAACATTGGTTAAAAACCCTAATTGGACTACATTAAGTGTAGGGACGACGAAAATGACCTAAATGTTCATCCACTGACACAAAACAGCTATTGAATGCACAAGATTGGTTAAAAACCCTTATTGCACAAGAATTAGCCTAGGGAGGACGAAAATGACCTAATTGTTCATCCAATGACGCAAAAACACCTAATGGATGCACAAGATTGGTTAGAAACCCTAATTGGACAAGATTAATTTTAGGGAGGACGAAAATCATCTAATTATTCATCCAATGACACAAAACACCTATTGGATGCACAAGATTGGTTAAAAACCCTAATTGGACAAGATTAAGTGTAGGGAGGACGAAAATGACCTAAATATTCATCCAATGACACAAAACACCTATTGGATGCACAAGATTAGTTAAAACCCTAATTGGACAAGAATTAGCCTAGGGAGGACGAAAATGACCTAAATGTTCATCCAATGACAAAAAAACACCTAATGGATGCACAACATTGGTTAAAAACCCTAATTGGACTACATTAAGTGTAGGGACGACGAGAATGACCTAAATGTTCATCCAATGACACAAAACACCTATTGGATGCACAAGATTGGTTAGAAACCCTAATAGGACAAGATTAAGTGTATGGAGATCGAGAATGACATAAAGTTCATCCAATGACACAAACACACCTATTGGATGCACAAGATTGGTTAGAAACCCTAATAGGACAAGATTAAGTGTATGGAGATCGAGAATGACATAAATTTCATCCAATGACACAAAACACCTATTGGATATACAAGATTGGTTAAAAACCATAATTGGACAAGAATAAGCCTAGGGAGGTCGAAAATGACCTAAATGTTCATCCAATGACACAAAAACACCTAATGGATGCACAACATTGGTTAAAAACCCTAATTGGACTACATTAAGTGTAGGGACGACGAGAATGACCTGAATGTTCATCCAATGATACAAAACACCTATTGGATGCACAAGATTGGTTAGAAACCCTAATAGGACAAGATTAAGTGTATGGAGATCGAGAATGACATAAAGTTCATCCAATGACACAAACACACCTATTGGATGCACAAGATTGGTTAGAAACCCTAATAGGACAAGATTAAGTGTATGGAGATCGAGAATGACATAAATTTCATCCAATGACACAAAACACCTATTGGATATACAAGATTGGTTAAAAACCATAATTGGACAAGAATAAGCCTAGGGAGGTCGAAAATGACCTAATTGTTCATCCAATGACACAAAAACACCTATTGGATGCACAAGATTGGTTAGAAACCCTAATTGCACAAGAACTAGCCTAGGGAGGACGAAAATGACCTAAATGTTCATCCAATGACGCAAAAACACCTATTGGATGCACAAGATTGGTTAGAAACCCTAATTGGACAAGAATAAGCCTAGGGAGGACGAAAATGACCTAATTGTTCATCCAACGACACAAACACAACAATTGGATGCACAAGATTGGTTAGAAACCCTAATTGGACAAGCATAAGAATAGGGAGGATGAAACTAACCTAAATGTTCATCCAATGACACAAAAACACCTAATGGATGCACAAGATTGGTTAGAAACCCTAATTGGACAAGATTAATTTTAGGGAGGACGAAAATCATCTAATTGTTCATCCAATGACACAAAACACCTTTTGGATGCACAAGATTGGTTAAAAACCCTAATTGGACAAGATTAAGTGTAGGGTGGACGAAAATGACCTAAATGTTCATCCAATGACACAAAACAGCTATTGAATGCACAAGATTGGTTAAAAACCCTTATTGCACAAGAATTAGCCTAGGGAGGACGAAAATGACCTAATTGTTCATCCAATGACGCAAAAACACCTAATGGATGCACAAGATTGGTTAGAAACCCTAATTGGACAAGATTAATTTTAGGGAGGACGAAAATCATCTAATTGTTCATCCAATGACACAAAACACCTATTGGATGCACAAGATTGGTTAAAAACCCTAATTGGACAAGAATTAGCCTAGGGAGGATGAAAATGACCTAAATGTTCATCCAATGACACAAAAACACCTAATGGATGCACAAGATTGGTTAAAAACCCTAATTGGACTACATTAAGTGTAGGGAGGACGAAAATGACCTAAATGTTCATCCAATCACACATAACACCTATTGGATGCACAAGATTGGTTAAAAACACTTATTGGACAAGAATTAGCCTAGGGAGGACGAAAATGACCTAAATGTTCATCCAATGACACAAAAACACCTAATGGATGCACAAGATTGGTTAAAAACCCTAATTGGACTACATTATGTGTAGGGAGGACGAAAATGACCTAAATGTTCATCCAATGACACAAAACACCTATTGGATATACAAGATTGGTTAAAAACCCTAATTGGACAAGAATTAGCCTAGGGAGGACGAAAATGACCTAAATGTTCATCCAGTGACGGAAAAACACTTATTGGATGCACAAGATTGGTTAGAAACCCTAATTAGACAAGAACTAGCCTAGGGAGGACGAAAATGACCTAAATGTTCATCCAATGACGCAAAAACACCTATTGGATGCACAAGATTGGTTAGAAACCCTAATTGGACAAGAATAAGCCAAGGGAGGTCGAAAATGACCTAATTGTTCATCCAACGACACAAACACAACAATTGGATGCACAAGATTGGTTAGAAACCCTAATTGGACAAGCATAAGACTAGGGAGGATGAAACTAACCTAAATGTTCATCCAATGACACAAAAACACCTAATGGATGCACAAGATTGGTTAGAAACCCTAATTGGACAAGATTAATTTTAGGGAGGACGAAAATCATCTAATTGTTCATCCAATGACACAAAACACCTATTGGATGCACAAGATTGGTTAAAAACCCTAATTGGACAAGATTAAGTGTAGGGAGGACGAAAATGACCTAAATATTCATCCAATGACACAAAACACCTATTGGATGCACAAGATTGGTTAAAACCCTAATTGGACAAGAATTAGCCTAGGGAGGACGAAAATGACCTAAATGTTCATCCAATGACACAAAAACACCTAATGGATGCACAACATTGGTTAAAAACCCTAATTGGACTATATTAAGTGTAGGGACGACGAAAATGACCTAAATGTTCATCCAATGACACAAAACAGCTATTGAATGCACAAGATTGGTTAAAAACCCTTATTGCACAAGAATTAGCCTAGGGAGGACGAAAATGACCTAATTGTTCATCCAATGACGCAAAAACACCTAATGAATGCACAAGATTGGTTAGAAACCCTAATTGGACAAGATTAATTTTAGGGAGGACGAAAATCATCTAATTATTCATCCAATGACAGAAAACACCTATTGGATGCACAAGATTGGTTAAAAACCCTAATTGGACAAGATTAAGTGTAGGGAGGACGAAAATGACCTAAATATTCATCCAATGACACAAAACACCTATTGGATGCACAAGATTGGTTAAAACCCAAATTGGACAAGAATTAGCCTAGGGAGGATGAAAATGACCTAAATGTTCATCCAATGTCACAAAAACACCTAATGGATGCACAAGATTGGTTAAAACCCCTAATTGGACTACATTAAGTGTAGGGAAGACGAAAATGACCTAAATGTTCATCCAATGACGCAAAAACACCTATTGGATGCACAAGATTGGTTAGAAACCCTAATTGGACAAGAATAAGCCTAGGGAGGTCGAAAATGACCTAATTGTTCATCCAACGACACAAACACAACAATTGGATGCACAAGATTGGTTAGAAACCCTAATTGGACAAGCATAAGAATAGGGAGGATGAAACTAACCTAAATGTTCATCCAATGACACAAAAACACCTAATGGATGCACAAGATTGGTTAGAAACCCTAATTGGACAAGATTAATTTTAGGGAGGACGAAAATCATCTAATTGTTCATCCAATGACACAAAACACCTTTTGGATGCACAAGATTGGTTAAAAACCCTAATTGGACAAGATTAAGTGTAGGGTGGACGAAAATGACCTAAATGTTCATCCAATGACACAAAACAGCTATTGAATGCACAAGATTGGTTAAAAACCCTTATTGCACAAGAATTAGCCTAGGGAGGACGAAAATGACCTAATTGTTCATCCAATGACGCAAAAACACCTAATGGATGCACAAGATTGGTTAGAAACCCTAATTGGACAAGATTAATTTTAGGGAGGACGAAAATCATCTAATTGTTCATCCAATGACACAAAACACCTATTGGATGCACAAGATTGGTTAAAAACCCTAATTGGACAAGAATTAGCCTAGGGAGGATGAAAATGACCTAAATGTTCATCCAATGACACAAAAACACCTAATGGATGCACAAGATTGGTTAAAAACCCTAATTGGACTACATTAAGTGTAGGGAGGACGAAAATGACCTAAATGTTCATCCAATCACACATAACACCTATTGGATGCACAAGATTGGTTAAAAACACTTATTGGACAAGAATTAGCCTAGGGAGGACGAAAATGACCTAAATGTTCATCCAATGACACAAAAACACCTAATGGATGCACAAGATTGGTTAAAAACCCTAATTGGACTACATTAAGTGTAGGGAGGACGAAAATGACCTAAATGTTCATCCAATGACACAAAACACCTATTGGATATACAAGATTGGTTAAAAACCCTAATTGGACAAGAATTAGCCTAGGGAGGACAAAAATGACCTAAATGTTCATCCAGTGACGGAAAAACACTTATTGGATGCACAAGATTGGTTAGAAACCCTAATTAGACAAGAACTAGCCTAGGGAGGACGAAAATGACCTAAATGTTCATCCAATGACGCAAAAACACCTATTGGATGCACAAGATTGGTTAGAAACCCTAATTGGACAAGAATAAGCCTAGGGAGATCGAAAATGACCTAATTGTTCATCCAACGACACAAACACAACAATTGGATGCACAAGATTGGTTAGAAACCCTAATTGGACAAGCATAAGACTAGGGAGGATGAAACTAACCTAAATGTTCATCCAATGACACAAAAACACCTAATGGATGCACAAGATTGGTTAGAAACCCTAATTGGACAAGATTAATTTTAGGGAGGACGAAAATCATCTAATTGTTCATCCAATGACACAAAACACCTATTGGATGCACAAGATTGGTTAAAAACCCTAATTGGACAAGATTAAGTGTAGGGAGGACGAAAATGACCTAAATATTCATCCAATGACACAAAACACCTATTGGATGCACAAGATTGGTTAAAACCTTAATTGGACAAGAATTAGCCTAGGGAGGACGAAAATGACCTAAATGTTCATCCAATGACACAAAAACACCTAATGGATGCACAACATTGGTTAAAAACCCTAATTGGACTACATTAAGTGTAGGGACGACGAAAATGACCTAAATGTTCATCCACTGACACAAAACAGCTATTGAATGCACAAGATTGGTTAAAAACCCTTATTGCACAAGAATTAGCCTAGGGAGGACGAAAATGACCTAATTGTTCATCCAATGACGCAAAAACACCTAATGGATGCACAAGATTGGTTAGAAACCCTAATTGGACAAGATTAATTTTAGGGAGGACGAAAATCATCTAATTATTCATCCAATGACACAAAACACCTATTGGATGCACAAGATTGGTTAAAAACCCTAATTGGACAAGATTAAGTGTAGGGAGGACGAAAATGACCTAAATATTCATCCAATGACACAAAACACCTATTGGATGCACAAGATTGGTTAAAAACCCTAATTGGATAAGAATTAGCCTAGGGAGGACGAAAATGACCTAATTGTTCATCCAATGACACAAAAACAACAATTGGATGTACAAGATTTGTTTGCAACCCTAATTGGACAAGATAAAGTGTAGGGAGAGCGAAAATGACCTAAATGTTCATCCAATGACACAAAATACCTATTGGATGCACAAGATTGGTATAAAACCCTAATTGGACAAGATTAAGTGTAGGGAGGACGAAAATGACCTAAATATTCATCCAATGACACAAAACACCTATTGGATGCACAAGATTGGTTAAAAACCCTAATTGGACAAGATTAAGTGTAGGGAG
Organism: Cicer judaicum; assembly: GCA_037974835.1. Taxonomy (NCBI): domain Eukaryota; kingdom Viridiplantae; phylum Streptophyta; class Magnoliopsida; order Fabales; family Fabaceae; genus Cicer; species Cicer judaicum. The sequence continues at coordinate 110,025 of JBBPBS010000934.1, forward strand.
GACGAAAATGACCTAAATATTCATCCAATGACACAAAACACCTATTGGATGCACAAGATTGGTTAAAAACCCTTATTGCACAAGAATTAGCCTAGGGAGGACGAAAATGACCTAATTGTTCATCCAATGACGCAAAAACACCTAATGGATGCACAAGATTGGTTAGAAACCCTAATTGGACAAGATTAAGTGTAGGGCGGACGAAAATCACCTAAATGTTCATCCAATGACACAAAACACCTATTGGATGCACAAGATTGGTAAGAAACCCTAATTGGAAAAGATTAAGTGTAAGGAGGTCGTGAATGACATAAAGTTCATCCAATGACACAAACACACCTATTGGATGCACAAGATTGGTTAGAAACCCTAATTGGACAAGATTAAGTGTAGGGAGGTCGAGAATGACATAAAGTTCATCCAATGACACAAACACACCTATTGGATGCACAAGATTGGTTAAAAACCCTAATTGGACAAGAATTAGCCTAGGGAGGATGAAAATGACCTAAATGTTCATCCAATGACACAAAAACACCTAATGGATGCACAAGATTGGTTAAAAACCCTAATTGGACTAGATTAAGTGTAGGGAGGACGAAAATGACCTAAATGTTCATCCAATGACACAAAACACCTATTGGATGCACAAGATTGGTTAAAAACCCTAATTGGACAAGAATTAGCCTAGGGAGGACGAAAATGACCTAAATGTTCATCCGATGACACAAAACACCTATTGGATGCACAAGATTGGTTAAAAACCCTAATTGGACAAGAATTAGCCTAGCGAGAACGAAAATGACCTAATTGTTCATCCAATGACACAAAACACCTATTGGATGCACAAGATTGGTTAAAAACCCTAATTGGACAAGATTAAGTGTAGGGAGGACGAAAATGACCTAAATATTCATCCAATGACACAAAACACCTATTGGATGCACAAGATTGGTTAAAACCCTAATTGGACAAGAATTAGCCTAGGGAGGACGAAAATGACCTAAATGTTCATCCAATGACACAAAAACACCTATTGGACGCACAAGATTGGTTAAAACCCCTAATTGGAAAAGAATTAGCCTATGGAGTTCGAAAATGACCTAAATGTTTATCCAATGACACAAAAACACCTAATGGATGCACAAGATTGGTTAAAAACCCTAATTGGACAAGATTAAGTGTAGGGAGGACGAAAATGACCTAAATGTTCATCCAATGACACAAAACACCTATTGGATGCACAAGATTGGTTAGAAACCCTAATTGGACAAGAATAAGCCTAGGGAAGACGAAAATAACCTAATTGTTCATCCAATGACACAAAAACACCTATTGGATGCACAAGATTGGTTAGAAACCCTAATTGGACAAGAATTAGCCTAGGGAGGACGAAAATGACCTAATTGTTCATCCAATGACACAAAACACCTATTGGATGCACAAGATTGGTTAAAAACCCTAATTGGACAAGAATTAGCCTAGGGAGGATGAAAATGACCTAAATGTTCATCCAATGACACAAAAACACCTAATGGATGCACAAGATTGGTTAAAAACCCTAATTGGACTACATTAAGTGTAGGGAGGACGAAAATGACCTAAATGTTCATCCAATCACACATAACACCTATTGGATGCACAAGATTGGTTAAAAACACTTATTGGACAAGAATTAGCCTAGGGAGGACGAAAATGACCTAAATGTTCATCCAATGACACAAAAACACCTAATGGATGCACAAGATTGGTTAAAAACCCTAATTGGACTACATTATGTGTAGAGAGGACGAAAATGACCTAAATGTTCATCCAATGACACAAAACACCTATTGGATATACAAGATTGGTTAAAAACCCTAATTGGACAAGAATTAGCCTAGGGAGGACGAAAATGACCTAAATGTTCATCCAGTGACGGAAAAACACTTATTGGATGCACAAGATTGGTTAGAAACCCTAATTAGACAAGAACTAGCCTAGGGAGGACGAAAATGACCTAAATGTTCATCCAATGACGCAAAAACACCTATTGGATGCACAAGATTGGTTAGAAACCCTAATTGGACAAGAATAAGCCTAGGGAGGTCGAAAATGACCTAATTGTTCATCCAACGACACAAACACAACAATTGGATGCACAAGATTGGTTAGAAACCCTAATTGGACAAGCATAAGACTAGGGAGGATGAAACTAACCTAAATGTTCATCCAATGACACAAAAACACCTAATGGATGCACAAGATTGGTTAGAAACCCTAATTGGACAAGATTAATTTTAAGGAGGACGAAAATCATCTAATTGTTCATCCAATGACACAAAACACCTATTGGATGCACAAGATTGGTTAAAAACCCTAATTGGACAAGATTAAGTGTAGGGAGGACGAAAATGACCTAAATATTCATCCAATGACACAAAACACCTATTGGATGCACAAGATTGGTTAAAACCCTAATTGGACAAGAATTAGCCTAGGGAGGACGAAAATGACCTAAATGTTCATCCAATGACACAAAAACACCTAATGGATGCACAACATTGGTTAAAAACCCTAATTGGACTATATTAAGTGTAGGGACGACGAAAATGACCTAAATGTTCATCCAATGACACAAAACAGCTATTGAATGCACAAGATTGGTTAAAAACCCTTATTGCACAAGAATTAGCCTAGGGAGGACGAAAATGACCTAATTGTTCATCCAATGACGCAAAAACACCTAATGGATGCACAAGATTGGTTAGAAACCCTAATTGGACAAGATTAATTTTAGGGAGTACGAAAATCATCTAATTATTCATCCAATGACAGAAAACACCTATTGGATGCACAAGATTGGTTAAAAACCCTAATTGGACAAGATTAAGTGTAGGGAGGACGAAAATGACCTAAATATTCATCCAATGACACAAAACACCTATTGGATGCACAAGATTGGTTAAAACCCAAATTGGACAAGAATTAGCCTAGGGAGGATGAAAATGACCTAAATGTTCATCCAATGATACAAAAACACCTAATGGATGCACAAGATTGGTTAAAAACCCTAATTGGACTACATTAAGTGTAGGGAGGACGAAAATGACCTAAATGTTCATCCAATCACACAAAACACCTATTGGATGCACAAGATTGGTTAAAAACACTTATTGGACAAGAATTAGCCTAGGGAGGACGAAAATGACCTAAATGTTCATCCAATGTCACAAAAACACCTAATGGATGCACAAGATTGGTTAAAA
>JBBPBS010000934.1:113282-131799 GCA_037974835.1 Cicer judaicum
CGAAAATGACCTAATTGTTCATCCAACGACACAAACACAACAATTGGATGCACAAGATTGGTTAGAAACCCTAATTGGACAAGCATAAGAATAGGGAGGATGAAACTAACCTAAATGTTCATCCAATGACACAAAAACACCTAATGGATGCACAAGATTGGTTAAAAACCCTAATTGGACTACATTATGTGTAGGGAGGACGAAAATGACCTAAATGTTCATCCAATGACACAAAACACCTATTGGATATACAAGATTGGTTAAAAACCCTAATTGGACAAGAATTAGCCTAGGGAGGACGAAAATGACCTAAATGTTCATCCAGTGACGGAAAAACACTTATTGGATGCACAAGATTGGTTAGAAACCCTAATTAGACAAGAACTAGCCTAGGGAGGACGAAAATGACCTAAATGTTCATCCAATGACGCAAAAACACTTATTGGATGCACAAGATTGGTTAGAAACCCTAATTGGACAAGAATAAGCCTAGGGAGGTCGAAAATGACCTAATTGTTCATCCAACGACACAAACACAACAATTGGATGCACAAGATTGGTTAGAAACCCTAATTGGACAAGCATAAGACTAGGGAGGATGAAACTAACCTAAATGTTCATCCAATGACACAAAAACACCTAATGGATGCACAAGATTGGTTAGAAACCCTAATTGGACAAGATTGATTTTAGGGAGGACGAAAATCATCTAATTGTTCATCCAATGACACAAAACACCTATTGGATGCACAAGATTGGTTAAAAACTCTAATTGGACAAGATTAAGTGTAGGGAGGACGAAAATGACCTAAATATTCATCCAATGACACAAAACACCTATTGGATGCACAAGATTGGTTAAAACCCTAATTGGACAAGAATTAGCCTAGGGAGGACGAAAATGACCTAAATGTTCATCCAATGACACAAAAACACCTAATGGATGCACAACATTGGTTAAAAACCCTAATTGGACTATATTAAGTGTAGGGACGACGAAAATGACCTAAATGTTCATCCAATGACACAAAACAGCTATTGAATGCACAAGATTGGTTAAAAACCCTTATTGCACAAGAATTAGCCTAGGGAGGACGAAAATGACCTAATTGTTCATCCAATGACGCAAAAACACGTAATGGATGCACAAGATTGGTTAGAAACCCTAATTGGACAAGATTAATTTTAGGGAGGACGAAAATCATCTAATTATTCATCCAATGACAGAAAACACCTATTGGATGCACAAGATTGGTTAAAAACCCTAATTGGACAAGATTAAGTGTAGGGAGGACGAAAATGACCTAAATATTCATCCAATGACACAAAACACCTATTGGATGCACAAGATTGGTTAAAACCCAAATTGGACAAGAATTAGCCTAGGGAGGATGAAAATGACCTAAATGTTCATCCAATGATACAAAAACACCTAATGGATGCACAAGATTGGTTAAAAACCCTAATTGGACTACATTAAGTGTAGGGAGGACGAAAATGACCTAAATGTTCATCCAATCACACAAAACACCTATTGGATGCACAAGATTGGTTAAAAACACTTATTGGACAAGAATTAGCCTAGGGAGGACGAAAATGACCTAAATGTTCATCCAATGTCACAAAAACACCTAATGGATGCACAAGATTGGTTAAAAACCCTAATTGGACTACATTAAGTGTAGGGAGGACGAAAATGACCTAAATGTTCATCCAATGACACAAAACACCTTTTGGATATACAAGATTGGTTAAAAACCCTAATTGGACAAGAATAAGCCTAGGGAGGTCGAAAATGACCTAATTGTTCATCCAATGACACAAACACAACAATTGGATGCACAAGATCGGTTAGAAACCCTAATTGGACAAGCATAAGACTAGGGAGGATGAAACTAACCTAAATGTTCATCCAATGACACAAAAACACCTAATGGATGCACAAGATTGGTTAAAAACCCTAATTGGATGAGAATTAGCCTAGGGAGTCTGAAAATGACCTAAATGTTCATCCAATGACACAAAAACACCTAAAGGATGTACAAGATTGGTTAGAAACCCTAATTGGACAAGATTAATTATAGGGAGGACGAAAATCATCTAATTGTTCATCCAATGACACAAAACACCTATTGGATGCACAAGATTGGTTAAAAACCCTAATTGGACAAGATTAAGTGTAGGGAGGACGAAAATCACCTAAATATTCATCCAATGACACAAAACACCTATTGGATGCACAAGATTGGTTAAAACCCTAATTGGACAAGAATTAGCCTAGGGAGGACGAAAATGACCTAAATGTTCATCCAATGACACAAAAACACCTAATGGATGCACAACATTGGTTAAAAACCCTAATTGGACTATATTAAGTGTAGGGACGACGAAAATGACCTAAATGTTCATCCAATGACACAAAACAGCTATTGAATGCACAAGATTGGTTAAAAACCCTTATTGCACAAGAATTAGCCTAGGGAGGACGAAAATGACCTAATTGTTCATCCAATGACGCAAAAACACCTAATGGATGCACAAGATTGGTTAGAAACCCTAATTGGACAAGATTAATTTTAGGGAGGACGAAAATCATCTAATTGTTCATCCAATGACACAAAACACCTTTTGGATGCACAAGATTGGTTAAAAACCCTAATTGGACAAGATTAAGTGTAGGGTGGACGAAAATGACCTAAATGTTCATCCAATGACACAAAACAGCTATTGAATGCACAAGATTGGTTAAAAACCCTAATTGGACTACATTAAGTGTAGGGAGGACGAAAATGACCTAAATGTTCATGCAATGACACAAAACACCTATTGGATATACAAGATTGGTTAAAAACCCTAATTGGACAAGAATTAGCCTAGGGAGGACGAAAATGACCTAAATGTTCATCCAATGACGCAAAAACACCTATTGGATGCACAAGATTGGTTAGAAACCCTAATTAGACAAGAACAAGCCTAGGGAGGACGAAAATGACCTAAATGTTCATCCAATGACGCAAAAACACCTATTGGATGCACAAGATTGGTTAGAAACCCTAATTGGACAAGAATAAGCCTAGGGAGGTCGAAAATGACCTAATTGTTCATCCAACGACACAAACACAACAATTGGATGCACAAGATTGGTTAGAAACCCTAATTGGACAAGCATAAGACTAGGGAGGATGAAACTAACCTAAATGTTCATCCAATGACACAAAAACACCTAATGGATGCACAAGATTGGTTAGAAACCCTAATTGGACAAGATTAATTTTAGGGAGAACGAAAATCATCTAATTGTTCATCCAATGACACAAAACACCTATTGGATGCACAAGATTGGTTAAAGACCCTAATTGGACAAGATTAAGTGTAGGGAGGACGAAAATGACCTAAATATTCATCCAATGACACAAAACACCTATTGGATGCACAAGATTGGTTAAAACCCTAATTGGACAAGAATTAGCCTAGGGAGGACGAAAATGACCTAAATGTTCATCCAATGACACAAAAACACCTAATGGATGCACAACATTGGTTAAAAACCCTAATTGGACTATATTAAGTGTAGGGACGACGAAAATGACCTAAATGTTCATCCAATGACACAAAACAGCTATTGAATGCACAAGATTGGTTAAAAACCCTTATTGCACAAGAATTAGCCTAGGGAGGACGAAAATGACCTAATTGTTCATCCAATGACGCAAAAACACCTAATGGATGCACAAGATTGGTTAGAAACCCTAATTGGACAAGATTAATTTTAGGGAGGACGAAAATCATCTAATTATTCATCCAATGACAGAAAACACCTATTGGATGCACAAGATTGGTTAAAAACCCTAATTGGACAAGATTAAGTGTAGGGAGGACGAAAATGACCTAAATATTCATCCAATGACACAAAACACCTATTGGATGCACAAGATTGGTTAAAACCCAAATTGGACAAGAATTAGCCTAGGGAGGATGAAAATGACCTAAATGTTCATCCAATGATACAAAAACACCTAATGGATGCACAAGATTGGTTAAAAACCCTAATTGGACTACATTAAGTGTAGGGAGGACGAAAATGACCTAAATGTTCATCCAATCACACAAAACACCTATTGGATGCACAAGATTGGTTAAAAACACTTATTGGACAAGAATTAGCCTAGGGAGGACGAAAATGACCTAAATGTTCATCCAATGTCACAAAAACACCTAATGGATGCACAAGATTGGTTAAAACCCCTAATTGGACGACATTAAGTGTAGGGAGGACGAAAATGACCTAAATGTTCATCCAATGACGCAAAAACACCTATTGGATGCACAAGATTGGTTAGAAACCCTAATTGGACAAGATTAAGTGTAGGGTGGACGAAAATGACCTAAATGTTCATCCAATGACACAAAACAGCTATTGAATGCACAAGATTGGTTAAAAACCCTAATTGGACTACATTAAGTGTAGGGAGGACGAAAATGACCTAAATGTTCATGCAATGACACAAAACACCTATTGGATATACAAGATTGGTTAAAAACCCTAATTGGACAAGAATTAGCCTAGGGAGGACGAAAATGACCTAAATGTTCATCCAATGACGCAAAAACACCTATTGGATGCACAAGATTGGTTAGAAACCCTAATTAGACAAGAACTAGCCTAGGGAGGACGAAAATGACCTAAATGTTCATCCAATGACGCAAAAACACCTATTGGATGCACAAGATTGGTTAGAAACCCTAATTGGACAAGAATAAGCCTAGGGAGGTCGAAAATGACCTAATTGTTCATCCAACGACACAAACACAACAATTGGATGCACAAGATTGGTTAAAAACCCTAATTGGACAAGCATAAGAATAGGGAGGATGAAACTAACCTAAATGTTCATCCAATGACACAAAAACACCTAATGGATAAACAAGATTGGTTAGAAACCCTAATTGGACAAGATTAATTTTAGGGAGGACGAAAATCATCTAATTGTTCATCCAATGACACAAAACACCTTTTGGATGCACAAGATTGGTTAAAAACCCTAATTGGACAAGATTAAGTGTAGGGTGGACGAAAATGACCTAAATGTTCATCCAATGACACAAAACAGCTATTGAATGCACAAGATTGGTTAAAAACCCTTATTGCACAAGAATTAGCCTAGGGAGGACGAAAATGACCTAATTGTTCATCCAATGACGCAAAAACACCTAATGGATGCACAAGATTGGTTAGAAACCCTAATTGGACAAGATTAATTTTAGGGAGGACGAAAATCATCTAATTGTTCATCCAATGACACAAAACACCTATTGGATGCACAAGATTGGTTAAAAACCCTAATTGGACAAGAATTAGCCTAGGGAGGATGAAAATGACCTAAATGTTCATCCAATGACACAAAAACACCTAATGGATGCACAAGATTGGTTAAAAACCCTAATTGGACTACATTAAGTGTAGGGAGGACGAAAATGACCTAAATGTTCATCCAATCACACATAACACCTATTGGATGCACAAGATTGGTTAAAAACACTTATTGGACAAGAATTAGCCTAGGGAGGACGAAAATGACCTAAATGTTCATCCAATGACACAAAAACACCTAATGGATGCACAAGATTGGTTAAAAACCCTAATTGGACTACATTATGTGTAGGGAGGACGAAAATGACCTAAATGTTCATCCAATGACACAAAACACCTATTGGATATACAAGATTGGTTAAAAACCCTAATTGGACAAGAATTAGCCTAGGGAGGACGAAAATGACCTAAATGTTCATCCAGTGACGGAAAAACACTTATTGGATGCACAAGATTGGTTAGAAACCCTAATTAGACAAGAACTAGCCTAGGGAGGACGAAAATGACCTAAATGTTCATCCAATGACGCAAAAACACCTATTGGATGCACAAGATTGGTTAGAAACCCTAATTGGACAAGAATAAGCCTAGGGAGGTCGAAAATGACCTAATTGTTCATCCAACGACACAAACACAACTATTGGATGCACAAGATTGGTTAGAAACCCTAATTGGACAAGCATAAGACTAGGGAGGATGAAACTAACCTAAATGTTCATCCAATGACACAAAAACACCTAATGGATGCACAAGATTGGTTAGAAACCCTAATTGGACAAGATTAAGTGTAGGAAGGTCGAGAATGACATAAAGATCATCCAATGACACAAACACACCTATTGGATGCACAACATTGGTTAAAAACCCTAATTGGACAAGAATTAGCCTAGGGAGGACGAAAATGACCTAAATGTTCATCCAATGACACAAAACACCTATTGGATGCACAAGATTGGTTAAAAACCCTAATAGGACAAGATTAAGTGTAAGGAGGACGAAAATGACATAAATATTCATCCAATGACACAAAAACACCTATTGGATGCACAAGATTGGTTAAAAACCCTAATTGGACAAGAATTAGCCTAGGGAGGACGAAAATGACCTAAATGTTCATCCAATGATACAAAACACCTATTGGATGCACAAGATTGGTTAAAAACCCTAATTGGACAAGATTAAGTGTAGGGAGGACGAAAATGACCTAAATGTTCATCCAATGACACAAAACACCTATTGGATGCACAAGATTGATTAAAAACCCTAATTGGACCAGATTAAGTGTAAGGAGGACAAAAATGACATAAATATTCATCCAATGACACAAAAACACCTATTCAATGCACAAGATTGGTTAAAAACCCTAATTGGACAAGAATTATCCTAGGGAGGACGAAAATGACATAAATATTCATCCAATGACACAAAAGCACCTATTGGATGCACAAGATTGGTTAAAAACCCTAATTGGACAAGAATAAGCCTAGGGAGAATGAAAATGACCTAAATTTTCATCCATTGACACAAAACATCTATTGGATGCACAAGATTGGTTAAAAACCCTAATTGGACAAGAATTAGCCTAGGGAGGACGAAAATGACCTAATTATTCATCCAATGATACAAAAACACCTATTGGATACACAATATTGGTTAGAAACCCTAATTGGACAAGATTAAGTTTAGGGAGGACGAAAATGACGTAAAATGTTCATCCAATGACACAAAACACCTATTGGATGCACAAGATTGGTTAAAAACCCTAATTGGACAAGAATAAGCCTAGGGAGAATGAAAATGACCTAAATTTTCATCCATTGACACAAAACATCTATTGGATGCACAAGATTGGTTAAAAACCCTAATTGGACAAGAATTAGCCTAGGGAGGACGAAAATGACCTAATTATTCATCCAATGATACAAAAACACCTATTGGATACACAATATTGGTTAGAAACCCTAATTGGACAAGATTAAGTGTAAGGAGGACGAAAATGACATAAATATTCATCCAATGACACAAAAACACCTATTCAATGCACAAGATTGGTTAAAAACCCTAATTGGACAAGAATTAGCCTAGGGAGGACGAAAATGACATAAATATTCATCCAATGACACAAAAGCACCTATTGGATGCACAAGATTGGTTAAAAACCCTAATTGGACAAGAATAAGCCTAGGGAGAATGAAAATGACCTAAATTTTCATCCATTGACACAAAACATCTATTGGATGCACAAGATTGGTTAAAAACCCTAATTGGACAAGAATTAGCCTAGGGAGGACGAAAATGACCTAATTATTCATCCAATGACACAAAACACCTATTGGATGCACAAGATTGGTTAAAAACCCTAATTGGACAAGATTAAGTTTAGGGAGGACGAAAATGACCTAATTGTTCATCCAATGACACAAAACACCTATTGGATGCACAAGATTGGTTAAAAACCCTAATTGGACAAGATTAAGTGTAGGGAGGACGAAAATGACCTAAATATTCATCCAATGACACAAAACACCTATTGGATGCACAAGATTGGTTAAAAACCCAAATTGGACAAGATTAAGTGTAGGGAGGACGAAAATGACCTAAATGTTCATCCAATGACACAAAACACCTATTGGATGCACAAGATTGGTTAAAAACCCTAATTGGACAAGAATTAGCCTAGGGAGGACGAAAATGACCTAAATGTTCATCCAATGACGCAAAAACACCTATTGGATGCACAAGATTGGTTAGAAACCCTAATTGGACAAGAATAAGCCTAGGGAGGTCGAAAATGACCTAATTGTTCATCCAACGACACAAACACAACAATTGGATGCACAAGATTGGTTAGAAACCCTAATTGGACAAGCATAAGAATAGGGAGGATGAAACTAACCTAAATGTTCATCCAATGACACAAAAACACCTAATGGATGCACAAGATTGGTTAGAAACCCTAATTGGACAAGATTAATTTTAGGGAGGACGAAAATCATCTAATTGTTCATCCAATGACACAAAACACCTTTTGGATGCACAAGATTGGTTAAAAACCCTAATTGGACAAGATTAAGTGTAGGGTGGACGAAAATGACCTAAATGTTCATCCAATGACACAAAACAACTATTGAATGCACAAGATTGGTTAAAAACCCTTGTTGCACAAGAATTAGCCTAGGGAGGACGAAAATGACCTAATTGTTCATCCAATGACGCAAAAACACCTAATGGATGCACAAGATTGGTTAGAAACCCTAATTGGACAAGATTAATTTTAGGGAGGACGAAAATCATCTAATTGTTCATCCAATGACACAAAACACCTATTGGATGCACAAGATTGGTTAAAACCCTAATTGGACAAGAATTAGCCTAGGGAGGACGAAAATGACCTAAATGTTCATCCAATGACACAAAAACACCTAATGGATGCATAACATTGGTTAAAAACCCTAATTGGACTACATTAAGTGTAGGGACGACGAGAATGACCTAAATGTTCATCCAATGACACAGAACACCTATTGGATGTACAAGATTGGTTAGAAACCCTAATAGGACAAGATTAAGTGTATGGAGGTCGAGAATGACATAAAGTTCATCCAATGACACAAACACACCTATTGGATGCACAAGATTGGTTAGAAACCCTAATTGGACTAGATTAAGTGTACGGAGGTCGAGAATGACATAAAGTTCATCCAATGACACAAACACACCTATTGGATGCACAAGATTGGTTAAAAACCCTAATTGGACAAGAATTAGCCTAGGGAGGATGAAAATGACCTAAATGTTCATCCAATGACACAAAAACACCTAATGGATGCACAAGATTGGTTAAAAACCCTAATTGGACTACATTAAGTGTAGGGAGGACGAAAATGACCTAAATGTTCATCCAATGACACAAAAACACCTAATGGATGCACAAGATTGGTTAAAAACCCTAATTGGACTACATTAAGTGTAGGGAGGACGAAAATGACCTAAATGTTCATCCAATGACACAAAACACCTATTGGATATACAAGATTGGTTAAAAACCCTAATTGGACAAGAATTAGCCTAGGGAGGACGACAATGACCTAAATGTTCATCCAATGACGCAAAAACACCTATTGGATGCACAAGATTGGTTAGAAACCCTAATTAGACAAGAACTAGCCTAGGGAGGACGAAAATGACCTAAATGTTCATCCAATGATGCAAAAACACCTATTGGATGCACAAGATTGGTTAGAAACCCTAATTGGACAAGAATAAGCCTAGGGAGGTCGAAAATGACCTAATTGTTCATCCAACGACACAAACACAACAATTGGATGCACAAGATTGGTTAGAAACCCTAATTGGACAAGCATAAGACTAGGGAGGATGAAACTAACCTAAATGTTCATCCAATGACACAAAAACACCGAATGGATGCACAAGATTGGTTAGAAACCCTAATTGGACAAGATTAATTTTAGGGAGGACGAAAATCATCTAATTGTTCATCCAATGACACAAAACACCTTTTGGATGCACAAGATTGGTTAAAAACCCTAATTGGACAAGATTAAGTGTAGGGAGGACGAAAATGACCTAAATATTCATCCAATGACACAAAACACCTATTGGATGCACAAGATTGGTTAAAACCCTAATTGGACAAGAATTAGCCTAGGGAGGACGAAAATGACCTAAATGTTCATCCAATGACACAAAAACACCTAATGGATGCACAACATTGGTTAAAAACCCTAATTGGACTATATTAAGTGTAGGGACGACGAAAATGACCTAAATGTTCATCCAATGACACAAAACAGCTATTGAATGCACAAGATTGGTTAAAAACCCTTATTGCACAAGAATTAGCCTAGGGAGGACGAAAATGACCTAATTGTTCATCCAATGACGCAAAAACACCTAATGGATGCACAAGATTGGTTAGAAACCCTAATTGGACAAGATTAATTTTAGGGAGGACGAAAATCATCTAATTATTCATCCAATGACAGAAAACACCTATTGGATGCACAAGATTGGTTAAAAACCCTAATTGGACAAGATTAAGTGTAGGGAGGACGAAAATGACCTAAATATTCATCCAATGACACAAAACACCTATTGGATGCACAAGATTGGTTAAAACCCAAATTGGACAAGAATTAGCCTAGGGAGGATGAAAATGACCTAAATGTTCATCCAATGATACAAAAACACCTAATGGATGCACAAGATTGGTTAAAAACCCTAATTGGACTACATTAAGTGTAGGGAGGACGAAAATGACCTAAATGTTCATCCAATCACACAAAACACCTATTGGATGCACAAGATTGGTTAAAAACACTTATTGGACAAGAATTAGCCTAGGGAGGACGAAAATGACCTAAATGTTCATCCAATGTCACAAAAACACCTAATGGATGCACAAGATTGGTTAAAACCCCTAATTGGACGACATTAAGTGTAGGGAGGACGAAAATGACCTAAATGTTCATCCAATGACGCAAAAACACCTATTGCATGCACAAGATTGGTTAGAAACCCTAATTGGACAAGAATAAGCCTAGGGAGGTCGAAAATGACCTAATTGTTCATCCAACGACACAAACACAACAATTGGATGCACAAGATTGGTTAGAAACCCTAATTGGACAAGCATAAGAATAGGGAGGATGAAACTAACCTAAATGTTCATCCAATGACACAAAAACACCTAATGGATGCACAAGATTGGTTAGAAACCCTAATTGGACAAGATTAATTTTAGGGAGGACGAAAATCATCTAATTGTTCATCCAATGACACAAAACACCTTTTGGATGCACAAGATTGGTTAAAAACCCTAATTGGACAAGATTAAGTGTAGGGTGGACGAAAATGACCTAAATGTTCATCCAATGACACAAAACAGCTATTGAATGCACAAGATTGGTTAAAAAACCTTATTGCACAAGAATTAGCCTAGGGAGGACGAAAATGACCTAATTGTTCATCCAATGACGCAAAAACACCTAATAGATGCACAAGATTGGTTAGAAACCCTAATTGGACAAGATTAATTTTAGGGAGGACGAAAATCATCTAATTGTTCATCCAATGACACAAAACACCTATTGGATGCACAAGATTGGTTAAAACCCTAATTGGACAAGAATTAGCCTAGGGAGAACGAAAATGACCTAAATGTTCATCCAATGACACAAAAACACCTAATGGATGCACAACATTGGTTAAAAACCCTAATTGGACTACATTAAGTGTAGCGACGACGAGAATGACCTTAATGTTCATCCAATGACACAAAACACCTATTGGATGTACAAGATTAGTTAGAAACCCTAATAGGACAAGATTATGTGTATGGAGGTCGAGAATGACATAAAGTTCATCCAATGACACAAACACACCTATTGGATGCACAAGATTGGTTAGAAACCCTAATTGGACAAGATTAAGTGTAGGGAGGTCGAGAATGACATAAAGTTCATCCAATGACACAAACACACCTATTGGATGCACAAGATTGGTTAAAAACCCTAATTGGACAAGAATTAGCCTAGGGAGGATGAAAATGACCTAAATGTTCATCCAATGACACATAAACACCTAATGGATGCACAAGATTGGTTAAAAACCCTAATTGGACTACATTAAGTGTAGGGAGGACGAAAATGACCTAAATGTTCATCCAATCACACATAACACCTATTGGATGCACAAGATTGGTTAAAAACACTTATTGGACAAGAATTAGCCTAGGGAGGACGAAAATGACCTAAATGTTCATCCAATGACACAAAAACACCTAATGGATGCACAAGATGGGTTAAAAACCCTAATTGGACTACATTAAGTGTAGGGAGGACGAAAATAACCTAAATGTTCATCCAATGACACAAAACACCTATTGGATATACAAGATTGGTTAAAAACCCTAATTGGACAAGAATTAGCCTAGGAATGACGAAAATGACCTAAATGTTCATCCAGTGACGGAAAAACACTTATTGGATGCAAAAGATTGGTTAGAAACCCTAATTAGACAAGAACTAGCCTAGGGAGGACGAAAATGACCTAAATGTTCATACAATGACGCAAAAACACCTATTGGATGCACAAGATTGGTTAGAAACCCTAATTGGACAAGAATAAGCCTAGGGAGGTCGAAAATGACCTAATTGTTCATCCAACGACACAAACACAACAATTGGATACACAAGATTGGTTAGAAACCCTAATTGGACAAGCATAAGACTAGGGAGGATGAAACTAACCTAAATGTTCATCCAATGACACAAAAACACCTAATGGATGCACAAGATTGGTTAGAAACCCTAATTGGACAAGATTAATTTTAGGGAGGACGAAAATCATCTAATTGTTCATCCAATGACACAAAACACCTATTGGATGCACAAGATTGGTTAAAAACCCTAATTGGACAAGATTAAGTGTAGGGAGGACGAAAATGACCTAAATATTCATCCAATGACACAAAACACCTATTGGATGCACAAGATTGGTTAAAACCTTAATTGGACAAGAATTAGCCTAGGGAGGACGAAAATGACCTAAATGTTCATCCAATGACACAAAAACACCTAATGGATGCACAACATTGGTTAAAAACCCTAATTGGACTACATTAAGTGTAGGGACGACGAAAATGACCTAAATGTTCATCCACTGACACAAAACAGCTATTGAATGCACAAGATTGGTTAAAAACCCTTATTGCACAAGAATTAGCCTAGGGAGGACGAAAATGACCTAATTGTTCATCCAATGACGCAAAAACACCTAATGGATGCACGAGATTGGTTAGAAACCCTAATTGGACAAGATTAATTTTAGGGAGGACGAAAATCATCTAATTATTCATCCAATGACACAAAACACCTATTGGATGCACAAGATTGGTTAAAAACCCTAATTGGACAAGATTAAGTGTAGGGAGGACGAAAATGACCTAAATATTCATCCAATGACACAAAACACCTATTGGATGCACAAGATAGGTTAAAACCCTAATTGGACAAGAATTAGCCTAGGGAGGACGAAAATGACCTAAATGTTCATCCAATGACACAAAAACACCTAATGGATGCACAACATTGGTTAAAAACCCTAATTGGACTACATTAAGTGTAGGGACGACGAGAATGACCTAAATGTTCATCCAATGACACAAAACACCTATTGGATGTACAAGATTGGTTAGAAACCCTAATAGGACAAGATTAAGTGTGTGGAGGTCGAGAATGACATAAAGTTCATCCAATGACACAAACACACCTATTGGATGCACAAGATTGGTTAGAAACCCTAATTGGACAAGATTAAGTGTAGGGAGGTCGAGAATGACATAAAGTTCATCCAATGACACAAACACACCTATTGGAGGCACAAGATTGGTTAAAAACCCAAATTGGACAAGAATTAGCCTAGGGAGGATGAAAATGACCTAAATGTTCATCCAATGACACAAAAACACCTAATGGATGCACAAGATTGGTTAAAAACCCTAATTGGACTACATTAAGTGTAGGGAGGACGAAAATGACCTAAATGTTCATCCAATCACACAAAACACCTATTGGATGCACAAGATTGGTTAAAAACACTTATTGGACAAGAATTAGCCTAGGGAGGACGAAAATGACCTAAATGTTCATCCAATGTCACAAAAACACCTAATGGATGCACAAGATTGGTTAAAAACCCTAATTGGACTACATTAAGTGTAGGGAGGACGAAAATGACCTAAATGTTCATCCAATGACACAAAACACCTTTTGGATATACAAGATTGGTTAAAAACCCTAATTGGACAAGAATAAGCCTAGGGAGGTCGAAAATGACCTAATTGTTCATCCAATGACACAAACACAACAATTGGATGCACAAGATCGGTTAGAAACCCTAATTGGACAAGCATAAGACTAGGGAGGATGAAACTAACCTAAATGTTCATCCAATGACACAAAAACACCTAATGGATGCACAAGATTGGTTAGAAACCCTAATTGGACAAGATTAATTATAGGGAGGACGAAAATCATCTAATTGTTCCTCCAATGACACAAAACACCTATTGGATGCACAAGATTGGTTAAAAACCCTAATTGGACAAGAATTAGCCTAGGGAGGACGAAAATGACCTAAATGTTCATCCAATGACACAAAAACACCTAATGGATGCACAACATTGGTTAAAAACCCTAATTGGACTACATTAAGTGTAGGGACGACGAGAATGACCTGAATGTTCATCCAATGACACAAAACACCTATTGGATGCACAAGATTGGTTAGAAACCCTAATAGGACAAGATTAAGTGTATGGAGATCGAGAATGACATAAAGTTCATCCAATGACACAAACACACCTATTGGATGCACAAGATTGGTTAGAAACCCTAATAGGACAAGATTAAGTGTATGGAGATCGAGAATGACATAAATTTCATCCAATGACACAAAACACCTATTGGATATACAAGATTGGTTAAAAACCATAATTGGACAAGAATAAGCCTAGGGAGGTCGAAAATGACCTAATTGTTCATCCAATGACACAAAAACACCTATTGGATGCACAAGATTGGTTAGAAACCCTAATTGCACAAGAACTAGCCTAGGGAGGACGAAAATGACCTAAATGTTCATCCAATGACGCAAAAACACCTATTGGATGCACAAGATTGGTTAGAAACCCTAATTGGACAAGAATAAGCCTAGGGAGGTCGAAAATGACCTAATTATTTATCCAATGACACAAACACAACAATTGGATGCACAAGATTGGTTAGAAACCCTAATTGGACAAGCATAAGACTAGGGAGGATGAAACTAACCTAAATGTTCATCCAATGACACAAAAACACCTAATGGATGCACAAGATTGGTTAGAAACCCTAATTGGACAAGATTAATTTTAGGGAGGACGAAAATCATCTAATTGTTCATCCAATGACACAAAACACCTATTGGATGCACAAGATTGGTTAAAAACCCTAATTGGACAAGATTAAGTGTAGGGAGGACGAAAATGACCTAAATATTCATCCAATGACACAAAACACCTATTGGATGCACAAGATTGGTTAAAACCTTAATTGGACAAGAATTAGCCTAGGGAGGACGAAAATGACCTAAATGTTCATCCAATGACACAAAAACACCTAATGGATGCACAACATTGGTTAAAAACCCTAATTGGACTACATTAAGTGTAGGGACGACGAAAATGACCTAAATGTTCATCCACTGACACAAAACAGCTATTGAATGCACAAGATTGGTTAAAAACCCTTATTGCACAAGAATTAGCCTAGGGAGGACGAAAATGACCTAATTGTTCATCCAATGACGCAAAAACACCTAATGGATGCACAAGATTGGTTAGAAACCCTAATTGGACAAGATTAATTTTAGGGAGGACGAAAATCATCTAATTATTCATCCAATGACACAAAACACCTATTGGATGCACAAGATTGGTTAAAAACCCTAATTGGACAAGATTAAGTGTAGGGAGGACGAAAATGACCTAAATATTCATCCAATGACACAAAACACCTATTGGATGCACAAGATTGGTTAAAACCCTAATTGGACAAGAATTAGCCTAGGGAGGACGAAAATGACCTAAATGTTCATCCAATGACACAAAAACACCTAATGGATGCACAACATTGGTTAAAAACCCTAATTGGACTACATTAAGTGTAGGGACGACGAGAATGACCAAAATGTTCATCCAATGACACAAAACACCTATTGGATGCACAAGATTGGTTAGAAACCCTAATAGGACAAGATTAAGTGTAGGGAGGTCGAGAATGACATAAAGTTCATCCAATGACACAAACACACCTATTGGATGCACAAGATTGGTTAGAAACCCTAATTGGACAAGATTAAGTGTAGGGAGGTCGAGAATGACATAAAGTTCATCCAATGACACAAACACACCTATTGGATGCACAAGATTGGTTAAAAACCCTAATTGGACAAGAATTAGCCTAGGGAGGACGAAAATGACCTGAATGTTCATCCAATGACACAAAAACACCTATTGGACGCACAAGATTGGTTAAAACCCCTAATTGGAAAAGAATTAGCCTATGGAGTTCGAAAATGACCTAAATGTTTATCCAATGACACAAAAACACCTAATGGATGCACAAGATCGGTTAAAAACCCTAATTGGACTACATTAAGTGTAGGGACGACGAAAATGACCTAAATGTTCATCCAATGACACAAAACACCTATTAAATGCACGAGATTGGTTAAAAACCCTAATTGGACAAGAATTAGCCTAGGGAGGACGAAAATAATCTAATTGTTCATCCAATGACGCAAAAACACCTAATGGATGCACAAGATTGGTTAGACACCCTAATTGGACAAGATTAAGTGTAGGGCGGACGAAAATCACCTAAATCTTCATCCAATGACACAAAACACCTATTGGGTGCACAAGATTGGTCAGAATCCCTAATTGGCAAAGATTAAGTGAAGGGAGGTCGAGAATGACATAAAGTTTATCCAATGACACAAACACACCTATTGGATGCACAAGATTGGTTAGAAACCCTAATTGGACAAGATTAAGTGTACGTAGGACGAAAATGACCTAAATGTTTATCCAATGACACAAAAACACCTAATGGATGCACAAGATTGGTTAAAAACCCTAATTGGACTACATTAAGTGTAGGGACGACGAAAATGACCTAAATGTTCATCCAATGACACAAAACACCTATTAAATGCACGAGATTGGTTAAAAACCCTAATTGGACAAGAATTAGCCTAGGGAGGACGAAAATAATCTAATTGTTCATCCAATGACGCTAAAACACCTAATGGATGCACAAGATTGGTTAGACACCCTAATTGGACAAGATTAAGTGTAGGGCGGACGAAAATCACCTAAATGTTCATCCAATGACACAAAACACCTATTGGGTGCACAAGATTGGTCAGAAACCCTAATTGGACAAGATTTAGTGTAGGGAGGTCGAGAATGACATAAAGTTTATCAAATGACACAAACACACCTATTGGATGCACAAGATTGGTTAGAAACCCTAATTGGACAAGATTAAGTGTAGGGAGGTCCAGAATGACATAAAGTTCATCCAATGACACAAACACACCTATTGGATGCACAAGATTGGTTAAAAACCCTAATTGGACAAGAATTAGCCTAGGGAGGATGAAAATGACCTAAATGTTCATCCAATGACACAAAAACACCTAATGGATGCACAAGATTGGTTAAAAACCCTAATTGGACTACATTAAGTGTAGGGAGGACGAAAATGACCTAAATGTTCATCCAATCACACATAACACCTATTGGATGCACAAGATTGGTTAAAAACACTTATTGGACAAGAATTAGCCTAGGGAGGACAAAAATGACCTAAATGTTCATCCAATGACACAAAAACACCTAATGGATGCACAAGATTGGTTAAAAACCCTAATTGGACTACATTAAGTGTAGGGAGGACGAAAATGACCTAAATGTTCATCCAATGACCCAAAACACCTATTGGATATACAAGATTGGTTAAAAACCCTAATTGGACAAGTATTAGCCTAGGGAGGACGACAATGACCTAAATGTTCATCCAATGACGCAAAAACACCTATTGGATGCACAAGATTGGTTAGAAACCCTAATTAGACAAGAACTAGCCTAGGGAGGACGAAAATGACCTAAATGTTCATCCAATGACGTAAAAACACCTATTGGATGCACAAGATTGGTTAGAAACCCTAATTGGACAAGAATAAGCCTAGGGAGGTCGAAAATGACCTAATTGTTCATCCAACGACACAAACACAACAATTGGATGCACAAGATTGGTTAGAAACCCTAATTGGACAAGCATAAGACTAGGGAGGATGAAACTAACCTAAATGTTCATCCAATGACACAAAAACACCTAATGGATGCACAAGATTGGTTAGAAACCCTAATTGGACAAGATTAATTTTAGGGAGGACGAAAATCATCTAATTGTTCATCCAATGACACAAAACACCTTTTGGATGCACAAGATTGGTTAAAAACCCTAATTGGACAAGATTAAGTGTAGGGTGGACGAAAATGACCTAAATGTTCAT
>JBBPBS010000934.1:133046-152227 GCA_037974835.1 Cicer judaicum
ATAAGAATAGGGAGGATGAAACTAACCTAAATGTTCATCCAATGACACAAAAAGACCTAATGGATGCACAAGATTGGTTAGAAACCCTAATTGGACAAGATTAATTTTAGGGAGGACGAAAATCATCTAATTGTTCATCCAATGACACAAAACACCTTTTGGATGCACAAGATTGGTTAAAAACCCTAATTGGACAAGATTAAGTGTAGGGTGGACGAAAATGACCTAAATGTTCATTCAATGACACAAAAGAGCTATTGAATGCACAAGATTGGTTAAAAACCCTTATTGCACAAGAATTAGCCTAGGGAGGACGAAAATGACCTAATTGTTCATCCAATGACGCAAAAACACCTAATGGATGCACAAGATTGGTTAGAAACCCTAATTGGACAAGATTAATTTTAGGGAGGACGAAAATCATCTAATTGTTCATCCAATGACACAAAACACCTATTGGATGCACAAGATTGGTTAAAACCCTAATTGGACAAGAATTAGCCTAGGGAGGACGAAAATTAATCTAAATGTTCATCCAATGACACAAAAACACCTAATGGATGCACAAGATTGGTTAAAAACCCTAATTGGACTACATTAAGTGTAGGGAGGACGAAAATAACCTAAATGTTCATCCAATGACACAAAACACCTATTGGATATACAAGATTGGTTAAAAACCCTAATTGGACAAGAATTAGCCTAGGGAGGACGAAAATGACCTAAATGTTCATCCAGTGACGGAAAAACACTTATTGGATGCACAAGATTGGTTAGAAACCCTAATTAGACAAGAACTAGCCTATGGAGGACGAAAATGACCTAAATGTTCATCCAATGACGCAAAAACACCTATTGGATGCACAAGATTGGTTAGAAACCCTAATTGGACAAGAATAAGCCTAGGGAGGTCGAAAATGACCTAATTGTTCATCCAACGACACAAACACAACAATTGGATGCACAAGATTGGTTAGAAACCCTAATTGGACAAGCATAAGACTAGGGAGGATGAAACTAACCTAAATGTTCATCCAATGACACAAAAACACCTAATGGATGCACAAGATTGGTTAGAAACCCTAATTGGACAAGATTAATTTTAGGGAGGACGAAAATCATCTAATTGTTCATCCAATGACACAAAACACCTATTGGATGCACAAGATTGGTTAAAAACCCTAATTGGACAAGATTAAGTGTAGGGAGGACGAAAATGACCTAAATATTCATCCAAT
The DNA here is from genome assembly GCA_037974835.1 of Cicer judaicum. Lineage (NCBI taxonomy): Eukaryota > Viridiplantae > Streptophyta > Magnoliopsida > Fabales > Fabaceae > Cicer > Cicer judaicum. Next base: position 134,285 of record JBBPBS010000934.1, read on the forward strand.
GACACAAAACACCTATTGGATGCACAAGATTGGTTAAAACCTTAATTGGACAAGAATTAGCCTAGGGAGGACGAAAATGACCTAAATGTTCATCCAATGACACAAAAACACCTAATGGATGCACAACATTGGTTAAAAACCCTAATTGGACTACATTAAGTGTAGGGACGACGAAAATGACCTAAATGTTCATCCACTGACACAAAACAGCTATTGAATGCACAAGATTGGTTAAAAACCCTTATTGCACAAGAATTAGCCTAGGGAGGACGAAAATGACCTAATTGTTCATCCAATGACGCAAAAACACCTAATGGATGCACAAGATTGGTTAGAAACCCTAATTGGACAAGATTAATTTTAGGGAGGACGAAAATCATCTAATTATTCATCCAATGACACAAAACACCTATTGGATGCACAAGATTGGTTAAAAACCCTAATTGGACAAGATTAAGTGTAGGGAGGACGAAAATGACCTAAATATTCATCCAATGACACAAAACACCTATTGGATGCACAAGATTAGTTAAAACCCTAATTGGACAAGAATTAGCCTAGGGAGGACGAAAATGACCTAAATGTTCATCCAATGACAAAAAAACACCTAATGGATGCACAACATTGGTTAAAAACCCTAATTGGACTACATTAAGTGTAGGGACGACGAGAATGACCTAAATGTTCATCCAATGACACAAAACACCTATTGGATGCACAAGATTGGTTAGAAACCCTAATAGGACAAGATTAAGTGTATGGAGATCGAGAATGACATAAAGTTCATCCAATGACACAAACACACCTATTGGATGCACAAGATTGGTTAGAAACCCTAATAGGACAAGATTAAGTGTATGGAGATCGAGAATGACATAAATTTCAAGCAAATGACACAAAACACCTATTGGATATACAAGATTGGTTAAAAACCATAATTGGACAAGAATAAGCCTAGGGAGGTCGAAAATGACCTAATTGTTCATCCAATGACACAAAAACACCTATTGGATGCACAAGATTGGTTAGAAACCCTAATTGCACAAGAACTAGCCTAGGGAGGACGAAAATGACCTAAATGTTCATCCAATGACGCAAAAACACCTATTGGATGCACAAGATTGGTTAGAAACCCTAATTGGACAAGAATAAGCCTAGGGAGGTCGAAAATGACCTAATTATTCATCCAATGACACAAACACAACAATTGGATGCACAAGATTGGTTAGAAACCCTAATTGGACAAGCATAAGACTAGGGAGGATGAAACTAACCTAAATGTTCATCCAATGACACAAAAACACCTAATGGATGCACAAGATTGGTTAGAAACCCTAATTGGACAAGATTAATTTTAGGGAGGACGAAAATCATCTAATTGTTCATCCAACGACACAAAACACCTTTTGGATGCACAAGATTGGTTAAAAACCCTAATTGGACAAGATTAAGTGTAGGGTGGACGAAAATGACCTAAATGTTCATCCAATGACACAAAACAACTATTGAATGCACAAGATTGGTTAAAAACCCTTGTTGCACAAGAATTAGCCTAGGGAGGACGAAAATGACCTAATTGTTCATCCAATGACGCAAAAACACCTAATGGATGCACAAGATTGGTTAGAAACCCTAATTGGACAAGATTAATTTTAGGGAGGACGAAAATCATCTAATTGTTCATCCAATGACACAAAACACCTATTGGATGCACAAGATTGGTTAAAACCCTAATTGGACAAGAATTAGCCTAGGGAGGACGAAAATGACCTAAATGTTCATCCAATGACACAAAAACACCTAATGGATGCACAAGATTGGTTAAAAACCCTAATTGGACTACATTAAGTGTAGGGACGACGAAAATGACCTAAATGTTCATCCAATGACACAAAAACACCTATTGGATACGCAAGATTGGTTAAAAACACTAATTGGACAAGAATTAGCCTAGGGAGGACGAAAATGACCTAAATGTTCATCCAATGACACAAAAACACCTAATGGATGCACAAGATTGGTTAAAAACCCTAATTGGACTACATTAAGTGTAGGGAGGACGAAAATGACCTAAATGTTCATCCAATCACACAAAACACCTATTGGATGCACAAGATTGGTTAGAAACCCTAATAGGACAAGATTAAGTGTATGGAGGTCGAGAATGACATAAAGTTCATCCAATGACACAAACGCACCTATTGGATGCACAAGATTGGTTAGAAACCCTAATTGGACAAGATTAAGTGTAGGGAGGTCGAGAATGACATAAAGTTCATCCAGTGACACAAACACACCTATTGGATGCACAAGATTGGTTAAAAACCCTTATTGCACAAGAATTAGCCTAGGGAGGACGAAAATGACCTAATTGTTCATCCAATGACGCAAAAACACCTAATGGATGCACAAGATTGGTTAGAAACCCTAATTGGACAAGATTAAGTGTAGGGCGGACGAAAATCACCTAAATGTTCATCCAATGACACAAAACACCTATTGGATGCACAAGATTGGTTAGAAACCCTAATAGGACAAGATTAAGTGTAGGGAGGACGAAAATGACCTAAATATTCATCCAATGACACAAAACACCTATTGGATGCACAAGATTGCTTAAAACCCTAATTGGACAAGAATTAGCCTAGGGAGGACGAAAATGACCTAAATGTTCATCCAATGACACAAAACACCTATTGAATGCACAAGATTGGTTAAAAACCCTTATTGCACAAGAATTAGCCTAGGGAGGACGAAAATGACCTAATTGTTCATCCAATGACGCAAAAACACCTAATGGTTGCACAAGATTGGTTAGAAACCCTAATTGGACAAGATTAAGTGTAGGGCGGACGAAAATGACCTAAATATTCATCCAATGACACAAAACACCTATTGGATGCACAAGATTGGTTAAAACTCTAATTGGACAAGAATTAGCCTAGGGAGGACGAAAATGACCTAAATGTTCATCCAATGACACAAAAACACCTAATGGATGCACAACATTGGTTAAAAACCCTAATTGGACTACATTAAGTGTAGGGACGACGAAAATGACCTAAATGTTCATCCAATGACACAAAACAGCTATTGAATGCACAAGATTGGTTAAAAACCCTTATTGCACAAGAATTAGCCTAGGGAGGACGAAAATGACCTAATTGTTCATCCAATGACGCAAAAACACCTAATGGATGCACAAGATTGGTTAGAAACCCTAATTGGACAAGATTAATTTTAGGGAGGACGAAAATCATCTAATTATTCATCCAATGACACAAAACACCTATTGGATGCACAAGATTGGTTAAAAACCCTAATTGGACAAGATTAAGTGTAGGGAGGACGAAAATGACCTAAATATTCATCCAATGACACAAAATACCTATTGGATGCACAAGATTGGTTAAAACCCAAATTGGACAAGAATTAGCCTAGGGAGGATGAAAATGACCTAAATGTTCATCCAATGACACAAAAACACCTAATGGATGCACAAGATTGGTTAAAAACCCTAATTGGACTACATTAAGTGTAGGGAGGACGAAAATGACCTAAATGTTCATCCAATCACACAAAACACCTATTGGATGCACAAGATTGGTTAAAAACACTTATTGGACAAGAATTAGCCTAGGGAGGACGAAAATGACCTAAATATTCATCCAATGACACAAAAACACCTAATGGATGCACAAGATTGGTTAAAAATCCTAATTGGACTACATTAAGTGTAGGGAGGACGGAAATGACCTAAATGTTCATCCAATGACACAAAACACCTATTGGATATACAAGATTGGTTAAAAACCCTAATTGGACAAGAATTAGCCTAGGGAGGACGAAAATGACCTAAATGTTCATCCAATGACGCAAAAACACCTATTGGATGCACAAGATTGGTTAGAAACCCTAATTGGAAAAGAACTAGCCAAGGGAGGACGAATATGACCTAAATGTTCATCCAATGACGCAAAAACACCTATTGGATGCACAAGATTGGTTAAAAACCATAATTGGACAAGAATAAGCCTAGGGAGGTCGAAAATGACCTAAATGTTCATCCAATGACGCAAAAACTCCTATTGGATGCACAAGATTGGTTAGAAACCCTAATTGGACAAGAATAAGCCTAGGGAGGTCGAAAATGACCTAATTATTCATCCAACGACACAAACACAACAATTGGATGCACAAGATTGGTTAGAAACCCTAATTGGACAAGCATAAGACTAGGGAGGATGAAACTAACCTAAATGTTCATCCAATGACACAAAAACACCTAATGGATGCACAAGATTGGTTAGAAACCCTAATTGGACAAGATTAATTTTAGGGAGGACGAAAATCATCTAATTGTTCATCCAATGACACAAAACACCTATTAGATGCACAAGATTGGTTAAAAACCCTAATTGGACAAGATTAAGTGTAGGGAGGACGAAAATGACCTAAATATTCATCCAATGACACAAAACACCTATTGGATGCACAAGATTGGTTAAAACCCTAATTGGACAAGAATTAGCCTAGGGAGGACGAAAATGACCTAAATGTTCATCCAATGACACAAAAACACCTAATGGATGCACAACATTGGTTAAAAACCCTAATTGGACTACATTAAGTGTAGGGAGGACGAAAATGACCTAAATGTTCATCCAATGACACAAAACACCTATTGGATGCACAAGATTGGTTAAAAACCCTTATTGCACAAGAATTAGCCTAGGGAGGACGAAAATGACCTAATTGTTCATCCAATGACGCAAAAACACCTAATGGATGCACAAGATTGGTTAGAAACCCTAATTGGACAAGATTAATTTTAGGGAGGACGAAAATCATCTAATTATTCATCCAATGACACAAAACACCTATTGGATGCACAAGATTGGTTAAAAACCCTAATTGGACAAGATTAAGTGTAGGGAGGACGAAAATGACCTAAATATTCATCCAATGACACAAAACACCTATTGGATGCACAAGATTGGTTAAAACCCTAATTGGACAAGAATTAGCCTAGGGAGGACGAAAATGACCTAAATGTTCATCCAATGACACAAAAACACCTAATGGATGCACAACATTGGTTAAAAACCCTAATTGGACTACATTAAGTGTAGGGACGACGAGAATGACCTAAATGTTCATCCAATGACACAAAACACCTATTGGATGTACAAGATTGGTTAGAAACCCTAATAGGACAAGATTAAGTGTATGGTGGTCGAGAATGACATAAAGTTCATCCAATGACACAAACACACCTATTGGATGCACAAGATTGGTTAGAAACCCTAATTGGACAAGATTAAGTGTAGGGAGGTCGAGAATGACATAAAGTTCATCCAATGACACAAACACACCTATTGGATGCACAAGATTGGTTAAAAACCCAAATTGGACAAGAATTAGCCTAGGGAGGATGAAAATGACCTAAATGTTCGTCCAATGACACAAATACACCTAATGGATGCACAAGATTGGTTAAAAACCCTAATTGGACTACATTAAGTGTAGGGAGGACGAAAATGACCTAAATGTTCATCCAATCACACAAAACACCTATTGGATGCACAAGATTGGTTAAAAACACTTATTGGACAAGAATTAGCCTAGGGAGGACGAAAATGACCTAAATGTTCATCCAATGACACAAAAACACCTAATGGATGCACAAGATTGGTTAAAAACCCTAATTGGACTACATTAAGTGTATGGAGGACGAAAATGACCTAAATGTTCATCCAATGACACAAAACACCTATTGGATATACAAGATTGGTTAAAAACCCTAATTGGACAAGAATTAGCCTAAGGAGGACGAAAATGACCTAAATGTTCATCCAATGACGCAAAAACACCTATTGGATGCACAAGATTAGTTAGAAACCCTAATTAGACAAGAACTAGCCTAGGGAGGACGAAAATGACCTAAATGTTCATCCAATGACGCAAAAACACCTATTGGATGCACAAGATTGGTTACAAACCCTAATTGGACAAGAATAAGCCTAGGGAGGTCGAAAATGACCTAATTGTTCATCCAACGACACAAACACAACAATGGGATGCACAAGATTGGTTAGAAACCCTAATTGGACAAGCATAAGACTAGGGAGGATGAAACTAACCTAAATGTTCATCCAATGACACAAAAACACCTAATGGATGCACAAGATTGGTCAGAAACCCTAATTGGACAAGATTAATTTTAGGGAGGACGAAAATCATCTAATTGTTCATCCAATGACACAAAACACCTATTGGATGCACAAGATTGGTTAAAAACCCTAATTGGGCAAGATTAAGTGTAGGGAGGACGATAATGACCTAAATATTCATCCAATGACACAAAACACCTATTGGATGCACAAGATTGGTTAAAACCCTAATTGGACAAGAATTAGCCTAGGGAGGACGAAAATGACCTAAATGTTCATCCAATGACACAAAAACACCTAATGGATGCACAAGATTGGTTAAAAACCCTAATTGGACTACATTAAGTGTAGGGACGACGAAAATGACCTAAATGTTCATCCAATGACACAAAACAGTTATTGAATGCACAAGATTGGTTAAAAACCCTTATTGCACAAGAATTAGCCTAGGGAGGACGAAAATGACCTAATTGTTCATCCAATAACGCAAAAACACCTAATGGATGCACAAGATTGGTTAGAAACCGTAATTGGACAAGATTAATTTTAGGGAGGACGAAAATCATCTAATTGTTCATCCAATTACACAAAACACCTATTGGATGCACAAGATTGGTTAAAAACCCTAATTGGACAAGATTAAGTGTAGGGAGGACGAAAATGACCTAAATATTCATCCAATGACACAAAACACCTATTGGATGCACAAGATTGGTTAAAACCCTAATTGGACAAGAATTAGCCTAGGGAGGATGAAAATGACCTAAATGTTCATCCAATGACACAAAAACACCTAATCGATGCACAAGATTGGTTAAAAACCCTAATTCGACTACATTAAGTGTAGGGAGGACGAAAATGACCTAAATGTTCATCCAATCACACAAAACACCTATTGGATGCACAAGATTGGTTAAAAACACTTATTGGACAAGAATTAGCCTAGGGAGGACGAAAATGACCTAAATGTTCATCCAATGACACAAAAACACCTAATGGATGCACAAGATCGATTAAAAACCCTAATTGGACTACATTAAGTGTAGGGAGGACGAAAATGACCTAAATGTTCATCCAATGACACAAAACACCTATTGGATATACAAGATTGGTTAAAAACCCTAATTGGACAAGAATTGGCCTAGGGAGGACGAAAATGACCTAAATGTTCATCCAATGACGCAAAAACACCTATTGGATGCACAAGATTGGTTAGAAACCCTAATTAGACAAGAACTTGCCTAGGGAGGACGAAAATGACCTAAATGTTCATCCAATGACGCAAAAACACCTATTGGATGCACAAGATTGGTTAGAAACCCTAATTGGACAAGAATAAGCCTAGGGAGGTCGAAAATGACCTAATTGTTCATCCAACGACACAAACACAACAATTGGACGCACAAGATTGGTTAGAAACCCTAATTGGACAAGCATAAGACTAGGGAGGATGAAACTAACCTAAATGTTCATCCAATGACACAAAAACACCTAATGGATGCACAATGGTTAGAAACAACTAATGGATGCACAAGATTAATTTTAGGGAGGACGAAAATCATCTAATTGTTCATCCAATGACACAAAAACAACTAATGGATGCACAACATTGGTTAAAAACCCTAATTGGACTACATTAAGTGTAGGGACGACGAAAATGACCTAAATGTTCATCCAATGACACAAAACAACTATTGAATGCACAAGATTGGTTAAAAACCCTTATTGCACAAGAATTAGCCTAGGGAGGACGAAAATGACCTAACTGTTCATCCAATGACGCAAAAACACCTAATGGATGCACAAGATTTGTTAGAAACCCTAATTGGACAAGATTAAGTGTAGGGCGGACGAAAATCACCTAAATGTTCATCCAATGACACAAAACACCTATTGGATGCACAAGATTGGTTAGAAACCCTAATAGGACAAGATTAAGTGTATGGAGGTCGAGAATGAAATAAAGTTCATCCAATGACACAAACACACCTATTGGATGCACAAGATTGGTTAGAAACCCTAATTGGACAAGATTAAGTGTAGGGAGGTCGAGAATGACATAAAGTTCATCCAATGACACAAACACACCTATTGGATTCACAAGATTGGTTAAAAACCCTAATTGGACAAGAATCAGCCTAGGGAGGATGAAAATGACCTAAATGTTCATCCAATGACACAAAAACACCTAATGGATGCACAAGATTGGTTAAAAACCCTAATTGGACTACATTAAGTGTAGGGAGGACGAAAATGACCTAAATGTTCATCCAATCACACAAAACACCTATTGGATGCACAAGATTGGTTAAAAACACTTATTGGACAAGAATTAGCCTAGGGAGGACGAAAATGACCTAAATGTTCATCCAATGACACAAAAACACCTAATGGATGCACAAGATTGGTTACAAACCCTAATTGGACTACATTAAGTGTAGGGAGGACGAAAATGACCTAAATGTTCATCCAATGACACAAAACACCTATTGGATATACAAGATTGGTTAAAAACCCTAATTGGACAAGAATTAGCCTAGGGAGGACGAAAATGACCTAAATGTTCATCCAATGACTCAAAAACACCTATTGGATGCACAAGATTGGTTAGAAACCCTAATTGGACGAGAATAAGCCTAGGGAGGTCGAAAATGACCTAATTGTGCATCCAATGACAGAAACACTACAATTGGATGCACAAGATTGGTTAGAAACCCTAACTGGACAAGCATAAGACTAGGGAGGATGAAACTAACCTAAATGTTCATCCAATGACACAAAAACACCTAATGGATTCACAAAATTGGTTAGAAACCCTAATTAGACAAGATTAATTTTAGGGAGGACGAAAATCATCTAATTGTTCATCCAATGACACAAAACACCTATTGGATGCACAAGATTGGTTAAAAACCCTAATTGGACAAGATTAAGTGTAGGGAGGACGAAAATGACCTAAATATTCATCCAATGACACAAAACACCTATTGGATGCACAAGATTGGTTAAAACCCTAATTGGAGAAGAATTAGCCTAGGGAGGACGAAAATGACCTAATTGTTCATCCAATGACACAAAAACACCTAATGGATGCACAACATTGGTTAAAAACCCTAATTGGACTACATTAAGTGTAGGGACGACGAAAATGACCTAAATGTTCATCCAATGACACAAAACAGCTTTTGAATGCACAAGATTGGTTAAAAACCCATATTGCACAAGAACTAGCCTAGGGAGGACGAAAATGACCTAATTGTTCATCCAATGACGCAAAAACACCTAATGGATGCACAAGATTGGTTAGAAACCCTAATTGGACAAGATTAAGTGTAGGGCGGACGAAAATCACCTAAATGTTCATCCAATGACACAAAACACCTATTGGAAGCACAAGATTGGTTAGAAACCCTAATAGGACAAGATTAAGTGTATGGAGGTCGAGAATGAAATAAAGTTCATCCAATGACACAAACACACCTATTGGATGCACAAGATTGGTTAGAAACCCTAATTGGACAAGATTAAGTGTAGGGAGGTCGAGAATGACATAAAGTTCATCCAATGACACAAACACACCTATTGGATGCACAAGATTGGTTAAAAACCCTAATTGGACAAGAATTAGCCTAGGGAGGATGAAAATGACCTAAATGTTCATCCAATGACACAAAAACACCTAATGGATGCACAAGATTGGTTAAAACCCTAATTGGACTACATTAAGTGTAGGGAGGACGAAAATGACCTAAATGTTCATCCAATCACACAAAACACCTATTGGATGCAGAAGATTGGTTAAAAACACTTATTGGACAAGAATTAGCCTAGGGAGGACGAAAATGACCTTAATGTTCATCCAATGACACAAAAACACCTAATGGATGCACAAGATTGGTTAAAAACCCTAATTGGACTACATTAAGTGTAGGGAGGACGAAAATCACCTAAATGTTCATCCAATGACACAAAACACCAATTGGATATACAAGATTGGTTAAAAACCCTAATTGGACAAGAATTAGCCTAGGGAGGACGAAAATGACCTAAATGTTTATCCAATGACGCAAAAACACCTATTGGATGCACAAGATTGGTTAGAAACCCTAATTGGACAAGAACTAGCCAAGGGAGAACGAAAATGACCTAAATGTTCATCCAATGACGCAAAAACACCTATTGGATGCAGAAGATTGGTTAGAAACCCTAATTGGACAAGAATAAACCTAGGGAGGTCGAAAATGACCTAATTATTCATCCAATGACACAAACACAACAATTGGATGCACAAGATTGGTTAGAAACCCTAACTGGACAAGCATAAGACTAGGGAGGATGAAACTAACCTAAATGTTCATCCAATGACACAAAAACACCTAATGGATGCACAAGATTGGATAGAAACCCTAATTGGACAAGATTAATTTTAGGGAGGACGAAAATCATCTAATTGTTCATCCAATGAAACAAAACACCTATTGGATGCACAAGATTGGTTAAAAACCCTAATTGGACAAGATTAAGTGTAGGGAGGACGAAAATGACCTATATATTCATCCAATGATACAAAACAGCTATTGGATGCACAAGATTGGTTAAAACCCTAATTGGACAAGAATTAGCCTAGGGAGGACGAAAATGACCTAAATGTTCATCCAATGACACAAAAACACCTAACGGATGCACAACATTGGCTAAAAACCCTAATTGGACTACATTAAGTGTAGGGACGACGAAAATGACCTAAATGTTCATCCAATGACACAAAACACCTATTGAATGCACAAGATTGGTTAAACACCCTTATTGCACAAGAATTAGCCTAGGGGGGACGAAAATGACCTAATTGTTCATCCAGTGACGCAAAAACACATAATGGATGCACAAGATTGGTTAGAAACCCTCATTGGACAAGATTAAGTGTAGGGCGGACGAAAATCACCTAAATGTTCATCCAATGACACAAAACACCTATTGGATGCACAAGATTGGTTAGAAACCCTAATAGGACAAGATTAAGTGTATGGAGGTCGAGAATGACATAAAGTTCATCCAATGACACTAACGCACCTATTGGATGCACAAGATTGGTTAGAAACCCTAATTGGACAAGATTAAGTGTAGGGAGGTCGAGAATGACATAAAGTTCATCCTGTGACACAAACACACCTATTGGATGCACAAGATTGGTTAAAAACCCTAATTGGACAAGAATTAGCCAAGGGAGGATGAAAATGACCTAAATGTTCATCCAATGACACAAAACACCTATTGGATGCACAAGATTGGTTAGAAACCCTAATTGGACAAGAATAAGCATAGGGAGGTCGAAAATGACCTAATTGTTCATCCAATGACACAAACACAACAATTGGATGCACAAGATTGGTTAGAAACCCTAATTGGACAAGCATAAGACTAGGGAGGCTGAAACTAACCTAAATGTTCATCCAATGACACAAAAACACCTATTGGATGCACAAGATTGGTTAAAAACCCTAATTGGACAAGATTAAGTGTAGGGAGCACGAAAATGACCTAAATATTCATCCAATGACACAAAACACCTATTGGATGCACAAGATTGGTTAAAACCGTAATTGGACAAGAATTAGCCTAAGGAGGAGGAAAATAACTTAATTGTTCATCCAATGACACAAACACACCTAATAGATGCACAAGTTTGGTTAGAAACCCTAATTGGACAAGAATAAGCCTAGGGAGGACGAAAATGACCTAAATGTTCATCCAATGACACAAAACACCTATTGGATGCACAAGATTGGTTAGAAACCCTAATTGGACAAGATTAAGTGTAGGGAGGACGATAATGACCTAAATGTTCATCCAATGACACAAACACACCTATTGGATGCACAGGATTGGTTAAAAACCCTAATTGGACAAGAATTAGCCTAGGGAGTTCGAAAATGACCTAAATGTTCATCCAATGACACAAAAACACCTAATGGATGCACAAGATTGGTTAAAAATCCTAATTGGACTACATTAAGTGTAGGGAGGACGAAAATGACCTAAATGTTCATCCAATGACACAAAACACCTATTGGATGCACAAGATTGGTTAAACACCCTTATTGCACAAGATTTAGCCTAGGGGGGACGAAAATGACCTAATTGTTCATCCAATGACGCAAAAACACCTAATGGATGCACAAGATTGGTTAGAAACCCTCATTGGACAAGATTAAGTGTAGGGCGGACGAAAATCACCTAAATGTTCATCCAATGACACAAAACACCTATTGGATGCACAAGATTGGTTAGAAACCCTAATAGGACAAGATTAAGTGTATGGAGGACGAAAATGACCTATATATTCATCCAATGATACAAATAAGCTATTGGATGCACAAGATTGGTTAAAACCCTAATTGGACAAGAATTAGCCTAGGGAGGACGAAAATGACCTAAATGTTCATCCAATGACACAAAAACACCTAACAGATGCACAACATTGGTTAAAAACCCTAATTGGACTACATTAAGTGTAGGGACGACGAAAATGACCTAAATGTTCATCCAATGACACAAAACACCTATTGAATGCACAAGATTGGTTAAAAACCCTTATTGCACAAGAATTAGCCTAGGGGGGACGAAAATGACCTAATTGTTCATCCAATGACGCAAAAACACCTAATGGATGCACAAGATTGGTTAGAAACCCTCATTGGACAAGATTAAGTGTAGGGCGGACGAAAATCACCTAAATGTTCATCCAATGACACAAAACACCTATTGGATGCACAAGATTGGTTAGAAACCCTAATAGGACAAGATTAAGTGTATGGAGGTCGAGAATGACATAAAGTTCATCCAATGACACAAACGCACCTATTGGATGCACAAGATTGGTTAGAAACCCTAATTGGACAAGATTAAGTGTAGGGAGGTCGAGAATGACATAAAGTTCATCCTGTGACACAAACACACCTATTGGATGCACAAGATTGGTTAAAAACCCTAATTGGACAAGAATTAGCCTAGGGAGGATGAAAATGACCTAAATGTTCATCCAATGACACAAAACACCTATTGGATGCACAAGATTGGTTAGAAACCCGAATTGGACAAGAATAAGCATAGGGAGGTCGAAAATGACCTAATTGTTCATCCAATGACACAAACACAACAATTGGATGCACAAGATTGGTTAGAAACCCTAATTGGACAAGCATAAGACTAGGGAGGCTGAAACTAACCTAAATGTTCATCCAATGACACAAAAACACCTATTGGATGCACAAGATTGGTTAAAAACCCTAATTGGACAAGATTAAGTGTAGGGAGGACGAAAATGACCTAAATGTTCATCCAATGACACAAACACACCTATTGGATGCACAAGATTGGTTAAAAACCCTAATTGGACAAGAATTAGCCTAGGGAGTTCGAAAATGACCTAAATGTTCATCCAATGACACAAAAACACCTAATGGATGCACAAGATTGGTTAAAAATCCTAATTGGACTACATTAAGTGTAGGGAGGACGAAAATGATCTAAATGTTCATCCAACGACACAAAACACCTATTGGATGCACAAGATTGGTTAAAAACGCTTATTGGACAAGAATTAGCCTAGGGAGGACGAAAATGACCTAAATGTTCATCGAATGACACAAAAACACCTAATGGATGCACAAGATTGGTTAAAAACCCTAATTGGACAAGATTAAGTGTAGGGAGGACGAAAATGACCTAAATGTTCATCCAATGACACAAAACACCTATTGGATGCAAAAGATTGGTTAAAAACCCTAATTGGACAAGAATTAGCCTAGGGAGGACGAAAATGACCTAATTGTTCATCCAATGACACAAAAACACCTATCGGATGCACAAGATTGGTTAGAAACCCTAATTGAACAAGATTAAGTGTAGGGAGGACGAAAATGAACTAAATGTTCATCCAATGACACAAAACACCTATTGGATGCACAAGATTGGTTAAAAACCCTAATTGGATAAGAATTAGCCTAAGGAGGACGAAAATGACCTAAATGTTCATCCAATGACACAAAACACCTATTGGATGCAGAAGATAGGTTAAAAACCCTAATTGGACAAGAATTATCATAGGGAGGACGAAAATGACCTAAATGTTCATCCAATGACACAAAACACCTATTGGATGCACAAGATTGATTAAAAACCCTAATTGGACAAGATTAAGTTTAGGGAGGACGAAAATGACCTAAATATTCTTCCAATGACACAACACACCTATTGAATGAACAAGATTGGTTAAAAACCCTAATTGAACAAGAATTATCATAGGGAGGACGAAAATGACCTAATTGTTCATCCAATGACACAAAAACACCAATTGGATGCACAAGATTGGTTAGAAACCCTAATTGGAAAAGATAAAGTGTAGGGAGGACGAAAATGACCTAAGTGTTCATCCAATGACACAAAACACCTATTGGATGCACAAGATTGGTTAAAAACCCTAATTGGACAAGATTAAGTGTAGGGAGGACGAAAATGACCTAAATATTCATCCAATGACACAAAACACCTATTGGATGCACAAGATTGGTTAAAAACCCTAATTAGACAAGATTAAGTGTAGGGATGACGAAAATGACCTAAATATTCATCCAATGACACAAAACACCTATTGGATGCACAAGATTGGTTAAAAACCCTAATTGGACATGATTAAGTGTAGGGAGGACGAAAATGACCTAAATGTTCATCCAATGACACAAAACACCTATTGGATGCACAAGATTGGTTAAAAACCCTAATTGGACAAGAATTAGCCTAGGGAGTTCGAAAATGACCTAAATGTTCATCCAATGACACAAAAACACCTAATGGATGCACAAGATTGGTTAAAAATCCTAATTGGACTACATTAAGTGTAGGGAGGACGAAAATGACCTAAATGTTCATCCAATGACACAAAAAACCTATTGGATGCACAAGATTGGTTAAAAACCCTAATTGGACAAGAATTAGCCTAGGGAGGACGAAAATGACCTAAATGTTCATCCAATGACACAAAAACACCTATTGGACGCACAAGATTGGTTAAAACCCCTAATTGGAAAAGCATTAGCCTATGGAGTTCGAAAACGACCTAAATGTTTATCCAATGACACAAAAACACCTAATGGATGCACAAGATTGGTTAAAAACCCTAATTGGACAAGATTAAGTGTAGGGAGGACGAAAATGACCTAAATGTTCATCCAATGACACAAAACACCTATTGGATGCACAAGATTGGTTAGAAACCCTAATAGGACAAGATTAAGTGTATGGAGGTCGAGAATGAAATAAAGTTCATCCAATGACACAAACACACCTATTGGATGCACAAGATTGGTTAGAAACCCTAATTGGACAAGATTAAGTGTAGGGAGGTCGAGAATGACATAAAGTTCATCCAATAACACAAACACACCTATTGGATTCACAAGATTGGTTAAAAACCCTAATTGGACAAGAATTAGCCTAGGGAGGATGAAAATGACCTAAATGTTCATCCAATGACACAAAAACACCTAATGGATGCACAAGATTGGTTACAAACCCTAATTGGACAACATTAAGTGTAGGGAGGACGAAAATGACCTAAATGTTCATCCAATGACACAAAACACCTATTGGATATACAAGATTGGTTAAAAACCCTAATTGGACAAGAATTAGCCTAGGGAGGACGAAAATGACCTAAATGTTAATCCAATGACGCAAAAACACCTATTGGATGCACAAGATTGGTTAGAAACCCTAATTGGACAAGAATAAGCCTAGGGAGGACGAAAATGACCTAAATGTTCATCCAATGACACAAAAACACCTAATGGATGCACAAGATTGGTTAGAAACCCTAATTGGACAAGATTAATTATAGGGAGGACGAAAATCATCTAATTGTTCATCCAATGACACAAAACACCTATTGGATGCACAAGATTGGTTAAAAACCCTAATTGGACAAGATTAAGTGTAGGGATGACGAAAATGACCTAAATATTCATCCAATGACACAAAACACCTATTGGATGCACAAGATTGGTTAAAACCCTAATTGGACAAGAATTAGCCTAGGGAGGACGAAAATGACCTAAATGTTCATCCAATGACACAAAAACACCTAATGGATGCACAAGATTGGTTAAAAACCCTAATTGGACTACATTAAGTGTAGGGAGGATGAAAATGACCTAAATGTTCATCCAATGACACAAAACACCTATTGGATGCACAAGATTGGTTCAAAACCCTTATTGGACAAGAATTAGCCTACGGAGGACAAAAATGACCTAAATGTTCATCCAATGACACAAAACACCTATTGGATGCACAAGATTGGTTAAAAACCCTAATTGGACAAGAATTAGCCTAGGGAGGACGAAAATGACCTAAATGTTCATCCAATGACACAAAAACACCTAATGGATACACAAGATTGGTTAAAAACCCTAATTGGACTACATTATGTTTAGGGAGGACGAAAATGACCTAATTGTTCATCTAATGACACAAAATACCTATTGGGTGCACAAGATTGGTTAAAAACCCTAATTGGACAAGATTAAGTGTAGGGAGGACGAAAATGACCTAAATGTTCATCCAATGACACAAAACACCTATTGGATGCACAAGATTGGTTAAAAACCCAAATTGGACAAGATTAAGTGTAGGGAGGACGAAAATGACCTATATATTCATCCAATGATACAAAACAGCTATTGGATGCACAAGATTGGTTAAAACCCTAATTGGACAAGAATTAGCCTAGGGAGGACGAAAATGACCTAAATGTTCATCCAATGACACAAAAACACCTAACGGATGCACAACATTGGTTAAAAACCCTAATTGGACTACATTAAGTGTAGGGACGACGAAAATGACCTAAATGTTCATCCAATGACACAAAACACCTATTGAATGCACAAGATTGGTTAAAAACCATTATTGCACAAGAATTAGCCTAGGGGGGACGAAAATGACCTAATTGTTCATCCAACGACGCAAAAACACCTAATGGATGCACAAGATTGGTTAGAAACCCTCATTGGACAAGATTAAGTGTAGGGCGGACGAAAATCACCTAAATGTTCATCCAATGACACAAAACACCTATTGGATGCACAAGATTGGTTAGAAACCCTAATAGGACAAGATTAAGTGTATGGAGGTCGAGAATGACATAAAGTTCATCCAATGACACAAAGGCACCTATTGGATGCACAAGATTGGTTTGAAACCCTAATTGGACAAGATTAAGTGTAGGGAGGTCGAGAATGACATAAAGTTCATCCTGTGACACAAACACACCTATTGGATGCACAAGATTGGTTAAAAACCCTAATTGGACAAGAATTAGCCTAGGGAGGATGAAAATGACCTAAATGTTCATCCAATGACACAAAACACCTATTGGATGCACAAGATTGGTTAGAAACCCTAGTTGGACAAGAATAAGCATAGGGAGGTCGAAAATGACCTAATTGTTCATCCAATGACACAAACACAACAATTGGATGCACAAGATTTGTTAGAAACCCTAATTGGACAAGCATAAGACTAGGGAGGCTGAAACTAACCTAAATGTTCATCCAATGACACAAAAACACCTAATGGATGCACAAGATTGGATAGAAACCCTAATTGGACAAGATTAATTTTAGGGAGGACGAAAATCATCTAATTGTTCATCCAATGAAACAAAACACCTATTGGATGCACAAGATTGGTTAAAAACCCTAATTGGACAAGA
>JBBPBS010000934.1:152237-169977 GCA_037974835.1 Cicer judaicum
TTATTGCACAAGAATTAGCCTAGGGGGGACGAAAATGACCTAATTGTTCATCCAACGACGCAAAAACACCTAATGGATGCACAAGATTGGTTAGAAACCCTCATTGGACAAGATTAAGTGTAGGGCGGACGAAAATCACCTAAATGTTCATCCAATGACACAAAACACCTATTGGATGCACAAGATTGGTTAGAAACCCTAATAGGACAAGATTAAGTGTATGGAGGTCGAGAATGACATAAAGTTCATCCAATGACACAAAGGCACCTATTGGATGCACAAGATTGGTTTGAAACCCTAATTGGACAAGATTAAGTGTAGGGAGGTCGAGAATGACATAAAGTTCATCCTGTGACACAAACACACCTATTGGATGCACAAGATTGGTTAAAAACCCTAATTGGACAAGAATTAGCCTAGGGAGGATGAAAATGACCTAAATGTTCATCCAATGACACAAAACACCTATTGGATGCACAAGATTGGTTAGAAACCCTAGTTGGACAAGAATAAGCATAGGGAGGTCGAAAATGACCTAATTGTTCATCCAATGACACAAACACAACAATTGGATGCACAAGATTTGTTAGAAACCCTAATTGGACAAGCATAAGACTAGGGAGGCTGAAACTAACCTAAATGTTCATCCAATGACACAAAAACACCTAATGGATGCACAAGATTGGATAGAAACCCTAATTGGACAAGATTAATTTTAGGGAGGACGAAAATCATCTAATTGTTCATCCAATGAAACAAAACACCTATTGGATGCACAAGATTGGTTAAAAACCCTAATTGGACAAGAATTAGCCTAGGGAGGACGAAAATAACTTAATTGTTCATCCAATGACACAAACACACCTAATGGATGCACAAGATTGGTTAGAAACCCTAATTGGACAAGAATAAGCCTAGGGAGGACGAAAATGACCTAAATGTTCATCCAATGACACAAAACACCTATTGGATGCACAAGATTGGTTAGAAACCCTAATTGGACAAGATTAAGTGTAGGGAGGACGAAAATGACCTAAATGTTCATCCAATGACACAAACACACCTATTGGATGCACAAGATTGGTTAAAAACCCTAATTGGACAAGAATTAGCCTAGGGAGTTCGAAAATGACCTAAATGTTCATCCAATGACACAAAAACACCTAATGGATGCACAAGATTGGTTAAAAATCCTAATTGGACTACATTAAGTGTAGGGAGAACGAAAATGACCTAAATGTTCATCCAATGACACAAAACACCTATTGGATGCACAAGATTGGTTAAAAACGCTTATTGGACAAGAATTAGCCTAGGGAGGACGAAAATGACCTAAATGTTCATCGAATGACACAAAAACACCTAATGGATGCACAAGATTGGTTAGAAACCCTAATTGGACAAGCATAAGACTAGGGAGGATGAAACTAACCTAAATGTTCATCCAATGACACAAAAACACCTAATGGATGCACAGGATTGGTTAAAAATCCTAATTGGACAAGATTAAGTGTAGGGAGGTCGAGAATGACATAAAGATCATCCAATGACACAAACACACCTATTGGATGCACAAGATTGGTTAAAAACCCTAATTGGACAAGAATTAGCCTAGGGTGGACGAAAATGACATAAATGTTCATCCAATGACACAAAAACACCTATTGGATGCACAAGATTGGTTAAAAACCCTAATTGGACAAGATTAAGTGTAGGGAGCACGAAAATGACCTAAATATTCATCCAATGACACAAAACACCTATTGGATGCACAAGATTGGTTAAAACCCTAATTGGACAAGAATTAGCCTAGGGAGGACGAAAATCACTTAATTGTTCATCCAATGACACAAACACACCTAATGGATGCACAAGATTGGTTAGAAACCCTAATTGGACAAGAATAAGCCTAGGGAGGACGAAAATGATCTAAAAGTTCATCCAATGACACAAAACACCTATTAAATGCACAAGATTGGTTAGAAACCCTAATTGGACAAGATTAAGTGTAGGGAGGACGAAAATGACCTAAATGTTCATCCAATGGCACAAACACACCTATTGGATGCACAAGATTGGTTAAAAACCCTAATTGGACAAGAATTAGCCTAGGGAGTTCGAAAATGACCTAAATATTCATCCAATGACACAAAAACACCTAATGGATGCACAAGATTGGTTAAAAATTCTAATTGGACTACATTAAGCCTAGGGAGGACGAATATGACCTAAATGTTCATCCAATGACACAAAAACACCTAATGGATGTACAAGATTGGTTAAAAACCCTAATTGGACCAGAATTAGCCTAGGGAATTCTAAAATGACCTAAATGTTCATCCAATGACACAAAAACACCTAATGGATGCACAAGATTGGTTAAAAACCCTAATTGGACTACATTAAGTGTAGGGAGGATGAAAATGACCTAAATGTTCATCCAATGACACAAAACACCTATTGGATGCACAAGATTGGTTCAAAACCCTTATTGGACAAGAATTAGCCTACGGAGGACAAAAATGACCTAAATGTTCATCCAATGACACAAAACACCTATTGGATGCACAAGATTGGTTAAAAACCCTAATTGGACAAGAATTAGCCTAGGGAGGACGAAAATGACCTACATGTTCATCCAATGACACAAAAACACCTAATGGACGCACAGGATTGGTTAAAACCCGTAATTGGAAAAGAATTAGCCTTGGGAGTTCGAAAATGACCTAAATGTTTATCCAATGACACAAAAACACCTAATGGATGCACAAGATTGGTTCAAACCCTAATTGGACTACATTAAGTGTAGGGAGGAAGAAAATGACCTAAATGTTCATCGAATGACACAAAACACCTATTGAATGCACAAGATTGGTTAAAAACCCTAATTGGACAAGAATTAGCCTAGGGAGGACGAAAATGACCTAATTGTTCGTCCAATGACGCAAAAACACCTATTGGATGCACAAGATTGGTTAAAACCCTAATTGGACAAGATTAAGTGTAGGGCGGACGAAAATCACCTAAATGTTCATCCAATGACACAAAATACCTATTGGATGTACAAGATTGGTTAGAAACCCTAATTGGACAAGATTAAGTGTAGGGAGGTCGAGAATGACATAAAGTTCATCCAATGACACAAACACACCTATTGGATGCACAAGATTGGTTAGAAACCCTAATTAGACAAGATTAAGTGTAGGGCGGACGAAAATCACCTAAATGTTCATCCAATGACACAAAACAACTATTGGATGCACAAGATTGGTTAGAAACCCTAATTGGACAAGATTAAGTGTAGGGAGGTCGAGAATGACATAAAGTTCATCCAATAACACAAATACACCTATTGGATGCACAAGATTGGTTAGAAACCCTAATTGGACAAGATTCAGTGTAGGGCGGACGAAAATCACCTAAATGTTCATCCAATGACACAAACACCTATTGGATGCACAAGATTGGTTAGAAACCCTAATTGGACAAGATTAAGTGCAGGGAGGTCGAGAATGACATAAAGTTCATCCAATGACAAAAAACAGCTATTGGATGCACAAGATTGGTTAGAAACCCTAATTGGACAAGATTAAGTGTAGGCAGGACGAAAATGACCTAAATGTTCATCCAATGACACAAACACACCTATTGGATGCAGAAGATTGGTTAAAAACTCTAATTGGACAAGAATTAGCCTTGGGAGTTCGAAAATGACCTAAATGTTCATCCAATGACACAAAAACACCTAATGGATGCACAAGATTGGTTAAAAATCCTAATTGGACTACATTAAGTGTAGGGAGGATGAAAATGACCTAAATGTTCATCCAATGACACAAAACACCTATTGGATGCACAAGATTTGTTAAAAACCCTAATTGGACAAGAATTAGCCTAGGGAGTTCGAAAATGACCTAAATATTCATCGAATGACACAAAAACGCCTAATGGATGCACAAGATGGGTTAAAAACCCTAATTGGACAAGATTAAGTGTAGGGAGGACGAAAATGACCTAAATGTTCATCCAATGACACAAAACACCTATTGGATGCACAAGATTGGTTAAAAACCCAAATTGGACAAGATTAAGTGTAGGGAGGACGAAAATGACCTATATATTCATCCAATGATACAAAACAGCTATTGGATGCACAAGATTGGTTAAAACCCTAATTGGACAAGAATTAGCCTAGGGAGGACGAAAATGACCTAAATGTTCATCCAATGACACAAAAACACCTAACGGATGCACAACATTGGTTAAAAACCCTAATTGGACTACATTAAGTGTAGGGACGACGAAAATGACCTAAATGTTCATCCAATGACACAAAACACCTATTGAATGCACAAGATTGGTTAAAAACCCTTATTGCACAAGAATTAGCCTAGGGGGGACGAAAATGACCTAATTGTTCATCCAACGACGCAAAAACACCTAATGGATGCACAAGATTGGTTAGAAACCCTCATTGGACAAGATTAAGTGTAGGGCGGACGAAAATCACCTAAATGTTCATCCAATGACACAAAACACCTATTGGATGCACAAGATTGGTTAGAAACCCTAATAGGACAAGATTAAGTGTATGGAGGTCGAGAATGACATAAAGTTCATCCAATGACACAAAGGCACCTATTGGATGCACAAGATTGGTTTGAAACCCTAATTGGACAAGATTAAGTGTAGGGAGGTCGAGAATGACATAAAGTTCATCCTGTGACACAAACACACCTATTGGATGCACAAGATTGGTTAAAAACCCTAATTGGACAAGAATTAGCCTAGGGAGGATGAAAATGACCTACATGTTCATCCAATGACACAAAACACCTATTGGATGCACAAGATTGGTTAGAAACCCTAGTTGGACAAGAATAAGCATAGGGAGGTCGAAAATGACCTAATTGTTCATCCAATGACACAAACACAATAATTGGATGCACAAGATTTGTTAGAAACCCTAATTGGACAAGCATAAGACTAGGGAGGCTGAAACTAACCTAAATGTTCATCCAATGACACAAAAACACCTATTGGATGCACAAGATTGGTTAAAAACCCTAATTGGACAAGATTAAGTGTAGGGAGCACGAAAATGACCTAAATATTCATCCAATGACACAAAACACCTATTGGATGCACAAGATTGGTTAAAACCGTAATTGGACAAGAATTAGCCTAGGGAGGACGAAAATAACTTAATTGTTCATCCAATGACACAAACACACCTAATGGATGCACAAGATTGGTTAGAAACCCTAATTGGACAAGAATAAGCCTAGGGAGGACGAAAATGACCTAAATGTTCATCCAATGACACAAAACACCTATTGGATGCACAAGATTGGTTAGAAACCCTAATTGGACAAGATTAAGTGTAGGGAGGACGAAAATGACCTAAATGTTCATCCAATGACACAAAACACTTATTGGATGCACAAGATTGGTTAAAAACCCTAATTGGAGAAGAATTAGCCTAGGGAGGACGAAAATGAGCTAAATGTTCATCCAATGACACAAAAACACCTTATGGATGCACAAGATTGGTTAAAAACCCTAATTGGACAAGATTAAGTGTAGGGAGGACGAAAATGACCTAAATGTTCATCCAATGACACAAAAACACCTAATGGATGCACAAGATTGGTTAAAAACCCTAATTGGACAAGAATTAGCCTAGGGAGTTTGAAAATGACCTAAATGTTCATCCAATGACACAAAAACATCTAATGGATGCACAAGATTGGTTAAAAAGCCTAATTGGACTACATTAAGTGTAGGGACGACGAAAATGACCTAAATGTGCATCCAATGACACAAAACACCTATTGAATGCACAAGATTGGTTAAAATCCCTAATTGGACAAGATTAAGTGTACGGAGGACGAAAATGACCTAAATATTCATCCAACAACACAAAACACATATTGGATGCACAAGATTACAAGATTGGTTAAAAACCCTAATTGGATAAGAATTAGCCTAGGGATGACGAAAATGACCTAAATGTTCATCCAATCACACAAAAACACCAAAAGGATGCACAAGATTGGTTAAAACCCCTAATTGGAAAAGAATTAGCCTACGGAGTTCGAAAATGACCTAAATGTTTATCTAATGACACAAAAACACCTAATGGATGCACAAGATTGGTTAAAACCCTAATTGGACTACATTAATTGTAGGGAGGACGAAAATGATCTAAATGTTCATCCAATGACACAAAACACCTATTGGATACACAAGATTGGTTAAAAACCCTAATTGGACAAGAATTAGCCTAGGGAGGACGAAAATGACCTAAATGTTCATCCAATGACACAAACACACCTAATGGATGCACAAGATTGGTTAAAACCCCTAATTGGAAAAGAATTAGCCTAGGGAGTTCGAAAATGACCTAAATGTTTATCCAATGACACAAAAACACCTATTGGATGCACAAGATTGGTTAAAAACCCTAATTGGACAAGATTAAGTGTAGGGAGCACGAAAATGACCTAAATATTCATCCAATGACACAAAACACCTATTGGATGCACAAGATTGGTTAAAACCCTAATTGGACAAGATTTAGCCTAGGGAGGACGAAAATCACTTAATTGTTCATCCAATGACACAAACACACCTATTGGATGCACAAGATTGGTTAGAAACCCTAATTGGACAAGAATAAGCCTAGGGAGGAAGAAAATGACCTAAATGTTCATCCAATGACACAAAACACCTATTGGATGCACAAGATTGGTTAAAAACCCTAATTGGACAAGAATTAGCCTAGGGAGGACGAAAATGACCTAAATGTTCATCCAATGACACAAAAACACCTAATGGACGCACAGGATTGGTTAAAACCCGTAATTGGAAAAGAATTAGCCTTGGGAGTTCGAAAATGACCTAAATGTTTATCCAATGACACAAAAACACCTAATGGATGCACAAGATTGGTTAAAACCCTAATTGGACTACATTAAGTGTAGGGAGGAAGAAAATGACCTAAATGTTCATCGAATGACACAAAACACCTATTGAATGCACAAGATTGGTTAAAAACCCTAATTGGACAAGAATTAGCCTAGGGAGGATGAAAATGACCTAAATGTTCATCCAATGACACAAAACACCTATTGGATGCACAAGATTGGTTAGAAACCCTAATTGGACAAGAATAAGCATAGGGAGGTCGAAAATGACCTAATTGTTCATCCAATGACACAAACACAACAATTGGATGCACAAGATTGGTTAGAAACCCTAATTGGACAAGCATAAGACTAGGGAGGATGAAACTAACCTAAATGTTCATCCAATGACACAAAAACACCTAATGGATGCACAAGATTGGTTAGAAACCATAATTGGACAAGATTAAGTTTAGGGACGACGAAAATGATCTAATTGTTCATCCAATGACACAAAACACCTATTGGATGCACAAGATTGGTTAAAAACCCTAATTGGACAAGATTAAGTGTAGGGAGGACGAAAATGACCTAAATGTTCATCCAATGACACAAAAACACCTAATGGATGCACAAGATTGGTTAAAAACCCTAATTGGACTACATTAAGTGTAGGGAGGACGAAAATGACCTAAATGTTCATCCAATGACACAAAACACCTATTGGATGCACAAGATTGGTTAGAAACCCTAATTGGACAAGATTAAGTGTAGGGAGGACGAAAATGACCTAAATGTTCATCCAATGACACAAACACACCTATTGGATGCACAAGATTGGTTAAAAACCCTAATTGGACAAGAATTAGCCTAGGGAGTTCGAAAATGACCTAAATGTTCATCCAATGACACAAAAACACCTAATGGATGCACAAGATTGGTTAAAAATCCTAATTGGACTACATTAAGTGTAGGGAGGACGAAAATGACCTAAATGTTCATCCAATGACACAAAACACCTATTGGATGCACAAGATTGGTTAAAAACGCTTATTGGACAAGAATTAGCCTAGGGAGGACGAAAATGACCTAAATGTTCATCGAATGACACAAAAACACCTAATGGATGCACAAGATTGGTTAGAAACCCTAATTGGACAAGCATAAGACTAGGGAGGATGAAACTAACCTAAATGGTCATCCAATGACACAAAAACACCTAATGGATGCACAGGATTGGTTAAAAATCCTAATTGGACAAGATTAAGTGTAGGGAGGTCGAGAATGACATAAAGATCATCCAATGACACAAACACACCTATTGGATGCACAAGATTGGTTAAAAACCCTAATTGGACAAGAATTAGCCTAGGGTGGACGAAAATGACATAAATGTTCATCCAATGACACAAAAACACCTATTGGATGCACAAGATTGGTTAAAAACCCTAATCGGACAAGATTAAGTGTAGGGAGCACGAAAATGACCTAAATATTCATCCAATGACACAAAACACCTATTGGATGCACAAGATTGGTTAAAACCCTAATTGGACAAGAATTAGCCTAGGGAGGACGAAAATCACTTAATTGTTCATCCAATGACACAAACACACCTAATGGATGCACAAGATTGGTTAGAAACCCTAATTGGACAAGAATAAGCCTAGGGAGGACGAAAATGATCTAAATGTTCATCCAATGACACAAAACACCTATTGAATGCACAAGATTGGTTAGAAACCCTAATTGGACAAGATTAAGTGTAGGGAGGACGAAAATGACCTAAATGTTCATCCAATGGCACAAACACACCTATTGGATGCACAAGATTGGTTAAAAACCCTAATTGGACAAGAATTAGCCTAGGGAGTTCGAAAATGACCTAAATATTCATCCAATGACACAAAAACACCTAATGGATGCACAAGATTGGTTAAAAATCCTAATTGGACTACATTAAGTGTAGGGAGGACGAAAATGACCTAAATGTTCATCCAATGACACAAAACACCTATTGGATGCACAAGATTTGTTAAAAACCCTAATTGGACAAGAATTAGCCTAGGGAGTTCGAAAATGACCTAAATATTCATCGAATGACACAAAAACACCTAATGGATGCACAAGATGGGTTAAAAACCCTAATTGGACAAGATTAAGTGTAGGGAGGACGAAAATGACCTAAATGTTCATCCAATGACACAAAACACCTATTGGATGCACAAGATTGGTTAAAAACCCTAATTGGACAAGATTAAGTGTAGGGAGGACGAAAATGACCTAAATGTTAATCCAATGACACAAAAACACCTAATGGATGCACAAGATTGGTTAAAAACCCTAATTGGACAAGAATTAGCCTAGGGAGTTTGAAAATGACCTAAATGTTCATCCAATGACACAAAAACATCTAATGGATGCACAAGATTGGTTAAAAAGCCTAATTGGACTACATTAAGTGTAGGGACGACGAAAATGACCTAAATGTGCATCCAATGACACAAAACACCTATTGAATGCACAAGATTGGTTAAAATCCCTAATTGGACAAGATTAAGTGTACGGAGGACGAAAATGACCTAAATATTCATCCAACGACACAAAACACATATTGGATGCACAAGATTACAAGATTGGTTAAAAACCCTAATTGGATAAGAATTAGCCTAGGGATGACGAAAATGACCTAAATGTTCATCCAATCACACAAAAACACCAAAAGGATGCACAAGATTGGTTAAAACCCCTAATTGGAAAAGAATTAGCCTACGGAGTTCGAAAATGACCTAAATGTTTATCTAATGACACAAAAACACCTAATGGATGCACAAGATTGGTTAAAACCCTAATTGGACTACATTAATTGTAGGGAGGACGAAAATGATCTAAATGTTCATCCAATGACACAAAACACCTATTGGATACACAAGATTGGTTAAAAACCCTAATTGGACAAGAATTAGCCTAGGGAGGACGAAAATGACCTAAATGTTCATCCAATGACACAAACACACCTAATGGATGCACAAGATTGGTTAAAACCCCTAATTGGAAAAGAATTAGCCTAGGGAGTTCGAAAATGACCTAAATGTTTATCCAATGACACAAAAACACCTATTGGATGCACAAGATTGGTTAAAAACCCTAATTGGACAAGATTAAGTGTAGGGAGCACGAAAATGACCTAAATATTCATCCAATGACACAAAACACCTATTGGATGCACAAGATTGGTTAAAACCGTAATTGGACAAGAATTAGCCTAGGGAGGACGAAAATAACTTAATTGTTCATCCAATGACACAAACACACCTAATGGATGCACAAGATTGGTTAGAAACCCTAATTGGACAAGAATAAGCCTAGGGAGGACGAAAATGACCTAAATGTTCATCCAATGACACAAAACACCTATTGGATGCACAAGATTGGTTAGAAACCCTAATTGGACAAGATTAAGTGTAGGGAGGACGAAAATGACCTAAATGTTCATCCAATGACACAAAACACTTATTGGATGCACAAGATTGGTTAAAAACCCTAATTGGAGAAGAATTAGCCTAGGGAGGACGAAAATGAGCTAAATGTTCATCCAATGACACAAAAACACCTTATGGATGCACAAGATTGGTTAAAAACCCTAATTGGACAAGATTAAGTGTAGGGAGGACGAAAATGACCTAAATGTTCATCCAATGACACAAAAACACCTAATGGATGCACAAGATTGGTTAAAAACCCTAATTGGACAAGAATTAGCCTAGGGAGTACGAAAATGACCTAAATGTTCATCCAATGACACAAAAACACCTAATGGATGCACAAGATTGGTTAAAAACCCTAATTGGACAAGATTAAGTGTAGGGAGGACGAAAATGACCTAAATGTTCATCCAATGACACAAAACACCTATTGGATGCACAAGATTGGTTAAAAACCCTAATTGGACAAGATTAAGTGTAGGGAGAACGAAAATGACCTAAATGTTCATCCAATGACACAAAACATCTATTGGGTGCACAAGATTGGTTAGAAACCCTAATTGGACAAGATTTAGTGTAGGGAGGTCGAGAATGACATAAAGTTTATCAAATGACACAAACACACCTATTGGATGCACAAGATTGGTTAGAAACCCTAATTGGACAAGATTAAGTGTAGGGAGGTCGAGAATGACATAAAGTTCATCCAATGACACAAACACACCTAATGGATGCACAAGATTGGTTAAAAACCCTAATTGGACAAGATTAAGTGTAGGGAGGACGAAAATGACCTAAATGTTCATCCAATGACACAAAACACCTATTGGATGCACAAGATTGGTTAAAAACCCTAATTGGACAAGATTAAGTGTAGGGAGCACGAAAATGACCTAAATGTTCATCCAATGACACAAAACACCTATTGGATGCACAAGATTGGTTAAAAACCCTAATTGGACAAGATTAAGTGTAGGGAGGACGAAAATGACCTAAATGTTCATCCAATGACACAAAACATCTATTGGATGCACAACATTGGTTAGAAACCCTAATTGGACAAGATTAAGTTTAGGGAGGACGAAAATGACCTAATTGTTCATCCAATGACACAAAACACCTATTGGATGCACAAGATTTGTTAAAAACCCTAAATGGACAAGATTAAGTGTAGGGAGGACGAAAATGACCTAATGTTCATCCAATCACACAAAAGCACCTAATGGATGCACAAGATTGGATAAAAACCCTAATTGGACAAGAATTAGCCTAGGGAGGACGAAAATGACCTAAATGTTCATCCAATGACACAAAACACCTATTGGATGCACAAGATTGGTTAAAAACCCTAATTGGACAAGATTAAGTGTAGGGAGGACGAAAATGACCTAAATGTTCATCCAATGACACAAAACACCTATTGGATGCACAAGAGTGGTTAAAAACCCTAATTGGACAAGATTTAGCTTAGGGAGGAAGAAAATGACCTAATTGTTCATCCAATGACACAAAAACACCTATCGGATGCAGAAGATTGGTTAGAAACCCTAATTGGACAAGATTAAGTGTAGGGAGGACGAAAATGACCTAAATGTTGATCCAATGACACAAAACACCTATTGGATGCACAAGATTGGTTAAAAAAATTGGATAAGAATTAGCCTAGGGAGGACGAAAATGACCTAATTGTTCATCCAATGACACAAAAACAGCAATTGGATGTACAAGATTGGTTAGAAACCCTAATTGGACAAGATAAAGTGTAGGGAGAGCGAAAATGACCTAAATGTTCATCCAATGACACAAAATACCTATTGGATGCACAAGATTGGTATAAAACCCTAATTGGATAAGAATTAGCCTAGGGAGGACGAAAATGACCTAATTGTTCATCCAATGACACAAAAACAGCAATTGGATGTACAAGATTGGTTTGCAACCCTAATTGGACAAGATAAAGTGTAGGGAGAGCGAAAATGACCTAAATGTTCATCCAATGACACAAAATACCTATTGGATGCACAAGATTGGTATAAAACCCTAATTGGACAAGATTAAGTGTAGGGAGGACGAAAATGACCTAAATGTTCATCCAATGACACAAAACACCTATTGGATGCACAAGATTGGTTAAAAACCCTAATTGGACAAGATTAAGTGTAGGGAGGACGAAAATGACCTAAATATTCATCCAATGACAGAAAACACCTGTTGGATGCACAAGATTGGTTAAAAACCCTAATTGGACAAGAATTAGCCTAGGGAGGACAACAATGACGTAAATGTTCATTCAATGACACAAAACACCTATTCGATAAACAACATTGGTTAAAAACCCAAATTGGACAAGATTAAGTGTAGGGAGGACGAAAATGACCTAAATGTTCATCCAATGACACAAAACACCTATTGGATGCACAAGATTGGTTAGAAACCTTAATTGGACAAGATTAAGTGTACGGAGGACAAAAATGATCTAAATGTTCATCCAATGACACAAAACAACTATTGGATGCACAAGATTGGTTAAAAACCCTAATTGGACAAGATTAAGTGTAGGGAGGACGAAAAAGGCCTAAATATTGATCCAATGACACAAA
Source organism: Cicer judaicum (assembly GCA_037974835.1). Lineage (NCBI taxonomy): Eukaryota > Viridiplantae > Streptophyta > Magnoliopsida > Fabales > Fabaceae > Cicer > Cicer judaicum. The sequence goes on from JBBPBS010000934.1 coordinate 165,231, forward strand.
AACACCTATTTGATGCACAAGATTGGTTAAAAACCCTAATTGTTCATCCAATGACACAAAAACACCCATTGGATGCACAAGATTGGTTAAAAACCCTAATTGGACAAGATTAAGTATAGGGAGGACGAAAATGACCTAAATGTTCATCCAATGACACAAAACACCTATTGGATGCACAAGATTGGTTAAAAACCCTAATTGGACAAGAATTAGCCTAGGGAGGACAAAAATGACCTAAATGTTCATCCAACGACACAAAACACCTATTGGATGCACAAGATTGGTTAAAAACCCTAATTGGACAAGATTAAGTGTAGGGAGGACGAAAATGACCTAAATGTTCATCCAATGACACAAAAACACCTAATGGATGCACAAGATTGGTTAAAAACCCTAATTGGACAAGAATTAGCCTAGGGAGTTTGAAAATGACCTAAATGTTCATCCAATGACACAAAAACATCTAATGGATGCACAAGATTGGTTAAAAAGCCTAATTGGACTACATTAAGTGTAGGGACGACGAAAATGACCTAAATGTTCATCCAATGACACAAAACACCTATTGAATGCACAAGATTGGTTAAAATCCCTAATTGGACAAGATTAAGTGTACGGAAGACGAAAATGACCTAAATATTCATCCAACGACACAAAACACATATTGGATGCACAAGATTACAAGATTGGTTAAAAACCCTAATTGAATAAGAATTAGCCTAGGGATGACGAAAATGACCTAAATGTTCATCCAATCACACAAAAACACCAAAAGGATGCACAAGATTGGTTAAAACCCCTAATTTGAAAAGAATTAGCCTACGGAGTTCGAAAATGACCTAAATGTTTATCTAATGACACAAAAACACCTAATGGATGCACAAGATTGGTTAAAACCCTAATTGGACTACATTAAGTGTAGGGAGGACGAAAATGACCTAAATGTTCATCCAATGACACAAAACACCTATTGGATACACAAGATTGGTTAAAAACCCTAATTGGACAAGAATTAGCCTAGGGAGGACGAAAATGACCTAAATGTTCATCCAATGACACAAACACACCTAATGGATGCACAAGATTGGTTAAAACCCCTAATTGGAAAAGAATTAGCCTAGGGAGTTCGAAAATGACCTAAATGTTTATCCAATGACACAAAAACACCTATTGGATGCACAAGATTGGTTAAAAACCCTAATTGGACAAGATTAAGTGTAGGGAGCACGAAAATGACCTAAATATTCATCCAATGACACAAAACACCTATTGGATGCACAAGATTGGTTAAAACCCTAATTGGACAAGATTTAGCCTAGGGAGGACGAAAATCACTTAATTGTTCATCCAATGACACAAACACACCTATTGGATGCACAAGATTGGTTAGAAACCCTAATTGGACAAGAATAAGCCTAGGGAGGACGAAAATTACCTAAATGTTCATCCAATGACACAAAACACCTATTGGATGCACAAGATTGGTTAAAAACCCTAATTGGACAAGAATTAGCCTAGGGAGGACGAAAATGACCTAAATGTTCATCCAATGACACAAAAACACCTAATGGACGCACAGGATTGGTTAAAACCCGTAATTGGAAAAGAATTAGCCTTGGGAGTTCGAAAATGACCTAAATGTTTATCCAATGACACAAAAACACCTAATGGATGCACAAGATTGGTTCAAACCCTAATTGGACTACATTAAGTGTAGGGAGGAAGAAAATGACCTAAATGTTCATCGAATGACACAAAACACCTATTGAATGCACAAGATTGGTTAAAAACCCTAATTGGACAAGAATTAGCCTAGGGAGGACGAAAATGACCTAATTGTTCGTCCAATGACGCAAAAACACCTATTGGATGCACAAGATTGGTTAAAACCCTAATTGGACAAGATTAAGTGTAGGGCGGACGAAAATCACCTAAATGTTCATCCAATGACACAAAACACCTATTGGATGTACAAGATTGGTTAGAAACCCTAATTGGACAAGATTAAGTGTAGGGAGGTCGAGAATGACATAAAGTTCATCCAATGACACAAACACACCTATTGGATGCACAAGATTGGTTAGAAACCCTAATTAGACAAGATTAAGTGTAGGGCGGACGAAAATCACCTAAATGTTCATCCAATGACACAAAACACCTATTGGATGCACAAGATTGGTTAGAAACCCTAATTGGACAAGATTAAGTGCAGGGAGGTCGAGAATGACATAAAGTTCATCCAATGACAAAAAACAGCTATTGGATGCACAAGATTGGTTAGAAACCCTAATTGGACAAGATTAAGTGTAGGCAGGACGAAAATGACCTAAATGTTCATCCAATGACACAAACACACCTATTGGATGCAGAAGATTGGTTAAAAACTCTAATTGGACAAGAATTAGCCTTGGGAGTTCGAAAATGACCTAAATGTTCATCCAATGACACAAAAACACCTAATGGATGCACAAGATTGGTTAAAAATCCTAATTGGACTACATTAAGTGTAGGGAGGATGAAAATGACCTAAATGTTCATCCAATGACACAAAACACCTATTGGATGCACAAGATTGGTTAAAAACGCTTGTTGGACAAGAATTAGCCTAGGGAAGACGAAAATGACCTAAATGTTCATCCAATGACACAAAAACACCTAATGGATGCACAAGATTTGTTAAAAACCCTAATTGGACAAGATTAAGTTTAGGGAGGACGAAAATGACCTAAATGTTCATCCAATGACACAAAACACCTATTGGATGCACATGATTGGTTAAAAACCATAATTGGACAAGATTAAATGTAGGGAGGACGAAAATGACCTAAATGTTCATCCAATGACACAAAAACACCTAATGGATGCACAAGATTGGTTAAAAAGCCTAATTGGACTACATTAAGAGTAGGGACGACGAAAATGACCTAAATGTTCATCCAATGACACAAAACACCTATTGAATGTACAAGATTGAATAAAAACCCTAATTGGACAAGATTAAGTGTAGGGAGGACGAAAATGACCTAAATATTCATCCAACGAAACAAAAACACCAAAAGGATGCACAAGATTGGTTAAAACCCCTAATTGGAAAAGAATTAGCCTACGGAGTTCGAAAATGACCTAAATGTTTATCTAATGACACAAAAACACCTAATGGATGCACAAGATTGGTTAATACATTAATTGGACTACATTAAGTGTAGGGAGGACGAAAATGACCTAAATGTTTATCCAATGACACAAAACACCTATTGGATGCACAAGATTGGTTAAAAACCCTAATTGGACAAGAATTTGCCAAGGGAGGACGAAAATGACCTAAATGTTCATCCAATGACACAAACACACCTAATGGATGCACAAGATTGGTTAAAACCCCTAATTGGAAAAGAATTAGCCTAGGGAGTTCGAAAATGACCTAAATGTTTATCCAATGACACAAAAACACCTAATGGATGCACAAGATTGGTTAAAAACCCTAATTTGACTACATTAAGGATAGGGAGGACGAAAATGATCTAAATGTTCATCCAATGACACAAAACACCTATTGAATGCAAAAGATTGGTTAAAAACCCTGATTGGACAAGAATTAGCCTAGGGTGGACGAAAATGACCTAATTGTTCATCCAATGACGCAAAAACACCTATTGGATGCACAAGATTGGTTAGAAACCCTAATTGGACAAGATTAAGTGTAAGGCGGACGAAAATAACCTAAATGTTCATCCAATGACACAAAACACCTATTGGATGCACAAGATTGGTTAGAAACCCTAATTGGACAAGAATAAGACTAGGGAGGTCGAAAATGACCTAATTGTTCATCCAATGACACAAACACAACAATTGGATGCACAAGATTGGTAAGAAACCGTAATTGGACAAGCATAAGACTAGGCAGAATGAAACTGACCTAAATGTTCATCCAATGACACAAAAAAACCTAATGGATGCACAAGATTGGTTAGAAACTCTAATTGGACAAGATTAAGTTTAGGGAGGACGAAAAAGATCTAATTGTTAATCCAAGGACACAAAACACCTATTGGATGCACAAGATTGGTTAAAAACCCTAATTGGAAAGATTAAGTGTAGGGAGGACGAAAATGACCTAAATATTCATCCAATGACACAAAACACCTATTGGATGCACAAGATTGGTTAAAAAACCTAATTCGACAACAATTAGCCTAGGGAGGACGAATATGACCTAAATGTTCATCCAATGACACAAAAACACCTAATGGATGTACAAGATTGGTTAAAAACCCTAATTGGACAAGAATTAGCCTAGGGAATTCTAAAATGACCTAAATGTTCATCCAATGACACAAAAACACCTAATGGATGCACAAGATTGGTTAAAAACCCTAATTGGACTACATTAAGTGTAGGGAGGATGAAAATGACCTAAATGTTCATCCAATGACACAAAACACCTATTGGATGCACAAGATTGGTTCAAAACCCTTATTGGACAAGAATTAGCCTACGGAGGACAAAAATGACCTAAATGTTCATCCAATGACACAAAACACCTATTGGATGCACAAGATTGGTTAAAAACCCTAATTGGACAAGAATTAGCCTAGGGAGGACGAAAATGACCTAAATGTTCATCCAATGACACAAAAACACCTAATGGACGCACAGGATTGGTTAAAACCCGTAATTGGAAAAGAATTAGCCTTGGGAGTTCGAAAATGACCTAAATGTTTATCCAATGACACAAAAACACCTA
>JBBPBS010000934.1:171003-284649 GCA_037974835.1 Cicer judaicum
AAAATCACCTAAATGTTCATCCAATGACACAAAACACCTATTGGATGCACAAGATTGGTTAGAAACCCTAATTGGACAAGATTAAGTGTAGGGAGGTCGAGAATGACATAAAGTTCATCCAATGACACAAACACACCTATTGGATGCACAAGATTGGTTAAAAACCCTAATTGGACAAGAATTAGCCTAGGGAGGACGAAAATGACCTGAATGTTCATCCAATGACACAAAAACACCTATTGGACGCACAAGATTGGTTAAAACCCCTAATTGGAAAAGAATTAGCCTATGGAGTTCGAAAATGACCTAAATGTTTATCCAATGACACAAAAACACCTAATGGATGCACAAGATCGGTTAAAAACCCTAATTGGACTACATTAAGTGTAGGGACGACGAAAATGACCTAAATGTTCATCCAATGACACAAAACACCTATTAAATGCACGAGATTGGTTAAAAACCCTAATTGGACAAGAATTAGCCTAGGGAGGACGAAAATAATCTAATTGTTCATCCAATGACGCAAAAACACCTAATGGATGCACAAGATTGGTTAGACACCCTAATTGGACAAGATTAAGTGTAGGGCGGACGAAAATCACCTAAATCTTCATCCAATGACACAAAACACCTATTGGGTGCACAAGATTGGTCAGAATCCCTAATTGGCAAAGATTAAGTGAAGGGAGGTCGAGAATGACATAAAGTTTATCCAATGACACAAACACACCTATTGGATGCACAAGATTGGTTAGAAACCCTAATTGGACAAGATTAAGTGTACGTAGGACGAAAATGACCTAAATGTTTATCCAATGACACAAAAACACCTAATGGATGCACAAGATTGGTTAAAAACCCTAATTGGACTACATTAAGTGTAGGGACGACGAAAATGACCTAAATGTTCATCCAATGACACAAAACACCTATTAAATGCACGAGATTGGTTAAAAACCCTAATTGGACAAGAATTAGCCTAGGGAGGACGAAAATAATCTAATTGTTCATCCAATGACGCTAAAACACCTAATGGATGCACAAGATTGGTTAGACACCCTAATTGGACAAGATTAAGTGTAGGGCGGACGAAAATCACCTAAATGTTCATCCAATGACACAAAACACCTATTGGGTGCACAAGATTGGTCAGAAACCCTAATTGGACAAGATTTAGTGTAGGGAGGTCGAGAATGACATAAAGTTTATCCAATGACACAAACACACCTATTGGATGCACAAGATTGGTTAGAAACCCTAATTGGACAAGATTAAGTGTAGGGAGGACAAAAATAACCTAAATGTTCATCCAATGACACAAAACACCTATTGGATGCACAAGATTGGTTAAAAACACTAATTGGACTACATTAAGTGTAGGGAGGACGAAAATGACCTAAATGTTCATCCAATGACACAAAACACCTATTAAATGCACTAGATTGGTTAAAAACCCTAATTGGACAAGAATTAGCCTAAGGAGGACGAAAATAATCTAATTGTTCATCCAATGACGCTAAAACACCTAATGGATGCACAAGATTGGTTAGACACCCTAATTGGACAAGATTAAGTGTAGGGCGGACGAAAATCACCTAAATGTTCATCCAATGACACAAAACACCTATTGGGTGCACAAGATTGGTCAGAAACCCTAATTGGACAAGATTTAGTGTCGGGAGGTCGAGAATGACATAAAGTTTATCCAATGACACAAAACACCTATTGGATGCATAAGATTGGTTAGAAACCCTAATTGGACAAGAATTAGCCTAGGGAGGACGAAAATTACCTAAATGTTCATCCAATGACACAAAAACACCTAATGGATGCACAAGATTGGTTAAAAACCATAATTGGACAAGATTAAGTGTACGGAGGACGAAAATGACCTAAATGTTCATCCAATGACACAAAAACACCTAATGGATGCACAAGATTGGTTAAAAACCCTAATTGAATTACATTAAGTGTAGGGACGACGAAAATGACCTAAATGTTCATCCAATGACACAAAACAGCTATTGGATGCACGAGATTGGGTAAAAACCCTAATTGGACAAGAATTAGCCTAGGGAGGACGAAAATAATCTAATTGTTCATCCAATGACGCAAAAACACCTAATGGATGCACAAGATTGGTTAAAAACCCTAATTGGACTACATTAAGTGTAAGGAGGACGAAAATGAATTAAATGTTCATCCAATGACACAAAACACCTATTGGGTGCACAAGATTGGTCAGAAACCCTAATTGGACAAGATTTAGTGTAGGGAGGTCGAGAATGACATAAAGTTTATCAAATGACACAAACACACCTATTGGATGCACAAGATTGGTTAGAAACCCTAACTGGACAAAATTAAGTGTAGGGAGGTCGAGAATGACATAAAGTTCATCCAATGACACAAACACACCTATTGGATGCACAAGATTGGTTAAAAACCCTAATTGGACAAGAATTAGCCTAGGGAGGATGAAAATGACCTGAATGTTCATCCAATGACACAAAAACACCTATTGGATGCACAAGATTGGTTAAAAACCCTAATTGGACTACATTAAGTGTAGGGAGGACGAAAATAAACCACTTGTTCATCCAATGACACAAAACACCTATTGGATGCATAAGATTGGTTAAAAATCTATATTGGACAAGAATTAGCCTAGGGAGGACGAAAATTACCTAAATGTTCATCCAATGACACAAAAACACCTAATGGATGCACAAGATTGGTTAAAAACCCTAATTGGACAAGATTAAGTGTAGGGAGGACGAAAATGACCTAAATGTTCATCCAATGACACAAAACACCTATTGGGTGCACAAGATTGGTCAGAAACCCTAATTGGACAAGATTTAGTGTAGGGAGGTCGAGAATGACATAAAGTTTATCAAATGACACAAACACACCTATTGGATGCACAAGATTGGTTAGAAACCCTAATTGGACAAAATTAAGTGTAGGGAGGTCGAGAATGACATAAAGTTCATCCAATGACACAAACACACCTATTGGATGCACAAGATTGGTTAAAAACCCTAATTGGACAAGAATTAGCCTAGGGAGGATGAAAATGACCTAAATGTTCATCCAATGACACAAAAACACCTAATGGATGCACAAGATTGGTTAAAAACCCTAATTGGACAAGAATTAGCCTAGGGAGTTTGAAAATGACCTAAATGTTCATCCAATGACAGAAAAACACCTAATGGATGCACAAGATTGGTTAAAAACCCTAATTGGACTACATTAAGTGTAGGGAGGATGAAAATGACCTAAATGTTCATCCAATGACACAAAACACCTATTGGATGCACAAGATTGGTTCAAAACCCTTATTGGACAAGAATTAGCCTACGGAGGACGAAAATGACCTAAATGTTCATCCAATGACACAAAACACCTATTCGATGCACAAGATTGGTTAAAAACCCTAATTGGACAAGAATTAGCCTAGGGAGGATGAAAATGACCTAAATGTTCATCCAATGACACAAAAACACCTAATGGATGCACAAGATTGGTTAAAAACCCTAATTGGACAAGAATTAGCCTAGGGAGTTCGAAAATGACCTAAATGTTCATCCAATGACACAAAAACACCTAATGGATGCACAAGATTGGTTAAAAAGCCTAATTGGACTACATTAATTGTAGGGACGACGAAAATGACCTAAATGTTCATCCAATGAGACAAAACACCTATTGAATGCACAAGATTGGTTAAAATCCCTAATTGGACAAGATTAAGTGTAGGGAGGACGAAAATGACCTAAATATTCATCCAACGACACAAAACACATATTGGATGCACAAGATTACAAGATTGGTTAAAAACCCTAATTGGATAAGAATTAGCCTAGGGATGACGAAAATGACCTAAATATTCATCCAATGACACAAAAACACCTAATGGATGCACAAGATTGGTTAAAACCCTAATTGGACTACATTAAGTGTAGGGAGACGAAAATGACCTAAATGTTCATCCAATGACACAAAACACCTATTGGATGCACAAGATTGGTTAGAAACCCTAATTGGACAAGATTAAGTGTAGGGCGGACGAAAATCACCTAAATGTTCATCCAATGACACAAAACACCTATTGGATGCACAAGATTGGTTAAAACCCCTAATTGTACTAGAATTAGCCTAGGGAGGACGAAAATAACCTAAATGGTCATCAAATGACACAAAAACACCTAATGGATGCAAAAGATTGGTTAAAAACCCTAATTGGACAAGATTAAGTGTAGGGAGGACGAAAATGACCTAAATGTTCATCCAATGACACAAAACACCTATTGGATGCAAAAGATTAGTTAAAAACCCTAATTGGATAAGAATTAGCCTAGGGAGAACGAAAATGACATAAATGTTCATCCAATGACACAAAAACACCTAATGGATGCACAAGATTGGTTGAAAACCCTAATTGGACTACATTAAGTGTAGGGAGGACGCAAATGACCTAAATGTTCATCCAATGACACGAAACACCTATTGGATGCACAAGATTGGTTAGAAACCCTAATTGGACAAGATTAAGTGTAGGGAGGTCGAAAATGACATAAAGTTCATCCAATGACACAAACACATCTATTGGATGCACAAGATTGGTTAAAAATCCTAATTGGACAAGAATTAGCATAGGGAGGACAAAAATGACCTAAATGTTCATCCAATGACACAAAAACACCTAATGCATGCACAAGATTAGTTAAAAACCCGAATTGGACAAGATTAAGTGTAGGGAGGACGAAAATCACCTAAATGTTCATCCAATGACACAAAACACGTATTGGATGCATAAGATTGGTTAAAAACCCTAATTGGATAAGAATTAGCCTAGGTATGACGTAAATGACATAAATGTTCATCCAATGACACAAAAACACCTAATGGATGTACAAGAATGGTTAGAAACCCTAATTGGACAAGATTAAGTGTAAGGCGGACGAAAATAACCTAAATGTTCAACCAATGACACAAAACACCTATTGGATGCACAAGATTGGTTAGAAACCCTAATTGGACAAGAATAAGACTAGGGAGGTCGAAAATGACCTAATTGTTCATCCAATGACACAAACACAACAATTGGATGCACAAGATTGGTAAGAAACCGTAATTGGACATGCATAAGACTAGGCAAAATGAAACTGACCTAAATGTTCATCCAATGACACAAAAAAACCTAATGGATGCACAAGATTGGTTAGAAACTCTAATTGGACAAGATTAAGTTTAGGGAGGACGAAAAAGATCTAATTGTTAATCCAAGGACACAAAACACCTATTGGATGCACAAGATTGGTTAAAAACCCTAATTGGAAAGATTAAGTGTAGGGAGGACGAAAATGACCTAAATATTCATCCAATGACACAAAACACCTATTGGATGCACAAGATTGGTTAAAAAACCTAATTCGACAACAATTAGCCTAGGGAGGACGAATATGACCTAAATGTTCATCCAATGACACAAAAACACCTAATGGATGTACAAGATTGGTTAAAAACCCTAATTGGACAAGAATTAGCCTAGGGAATTCTAAAATGACCTAAATGTTCATCCAATGACACAAAAACACCTAATGGATGCACAAGATTGGTTAAAAACCCTAATTGGACTACATTAAGTGTAGGGAGGATGAAAATGACCTAAATGTTCATCCAATGACACAAAACACCTATTGGATGCACAAGATTGGTTCAAAACCCTTATTGGACAAGAATTAGCCTACGGAGGACAAAAATGACCTAAATGTTCATCCAATGACACAAAACACCTATTGGATGCACAAGATTGGTTAAAAACCCTAATTGGACAAGAATTAGCCTAGGGAGGACGAAAATGACCTAAATGTTCATCCAATGACACAAAAACACCTAATGGACGCACAGGATTGGTTAAAACCCGTAATTGGAAAAGAATTAGCCTTGGGAGTTCGAAAATGACCTAAATGTTTATCCAATGACACAAAAACACCTATTGGATGCACAAGATTCGTTAAAACCCTAATTGGACTACATTAAGTGTAGGGAGGAAGAAAATGACCTAAATGTTCATCGAATGACACAAAACACCTATTGAATGCACAAGATTGGTTAAAAACCCTAATTGGACAAGAATTAGCCTAGGGAGGACGAAAATGACCTAATTGTTCATCCAATGACGCAAAAACACCTATTGGATGCGCAAGATTGGTTAAAACCCTAATTGGACAAGATTAAGTGTAGGGCGGACGAAAATCACCTAAATGTTCATCCAATGACACAAAACACCTATTGGATGTACAAGATTGGTTAGAAACCCTAATTGGACAAGATTAAGTGTAGGGAGGTCGAGAATGACATAAAGTTCATCCAATGACACAAACACACCTATTGGATGCACAAGATTGGTTAGAAACCCTAATTGGACAAGATTAAGTGTAGGGCGGACGAAAATCACCTAAATGTTCATCCAATGACACAAAACACCTATTGGATGCACAAGATTGGTTAGAAACCCTAATTGGACAAGATTAAGTGCAGGGAGGTCGAGAATGACATAAAGTTCATCCAATGACAAAAAACACCTATTGGATGCACAAGATTGGTTAGAAACCCTAATTGGACAAGATTAAGTGTAGGGAGGACGAAAATGACCTAAATGTTCATCCAATGACACAAACACACCTATTGGATGCAGAAGATTGGTTAAAAACCCTAATTGGACAAGAATTAGCCTTGGGAGTTCGAAAATGACCTAAATGTTCATCCAATGACACAAAAACACCTAATGGATGCACAAGATTGGTTAAAAATCCTAATTGGACTACATTAAGTGTAGGGAGGATGAAAATGACCTAAATGTTCATCCAATGACACAAAACACCTATTGGATGCCCAAGATTGGTTAAAAACGCTTGTTGGACAAGAATTACCCTAGGGAGGACGAAAATGACCTAAATGTTCATCCAATGACACAAAAACACCTAATGGATGCACAAGATTTGTTAAAAACCCTAATTGGACAAGATTAAGTGTAGGGAGGACGAAAATGACCTAAATGTTCATCCAATGACACAAAACACCTATTGGATGCACAAGATTGGTTAAAAACCATAATTGGACAAGATTAAATGTAGGGAGGACGAAAATGACCTAAATGTTCATCCAATGACACAAAAACACCTAATGGATGCACAAGATTGGTTAAAAACCCTAATTGGACAAGAATTAGCCTAGGGAGTTCGAAAATGACATAAATGTTCATCCAATGACACAAAAACACCTAATGGATGCACAAGATTGGTTAAAAAGCCTAATTGGACTACATTAAGAGTAGGGACGACGAAAATGACCTAAATGTTCATCCAATCACACAAAACACCTATTGAATGTACAAGATTGGATAAAAACCCTAATTGGACAAGATTAAGTGTTGGGAAGACGAAAATGACCTAAATATTCATCCAACGACACAAAAACACCAAAAGGATGCACAAGATTGGTTAAAACCCCTAATTGGAAAAGAATTAGCCTACGGAGTTCGAAAATGACCTAAATGTTTATCTAATGACACAAAAACACCTAATGGATGCACAAGATTAGTTAAAACATTAATTGGACTACATTAAGTGTAGGGAGGACGAAAATGACCTAAATGTTTATCCAATGACACAAAACACCTATTGGATACACAAGATTGGTTAAAAACCCTAATTGGACAAGAATTAGCCTAGGGAGGACGAAAATGACCTAAATGTTCATCCAATGACACAAACACACCTAATGGATGCACAAGATTGGTTAAAAACCCTATTTGGACTACATTAAGTGTAGGGAGGACGAAAATAACCTAAATGTTCATCCAATGACACAAAACACCTATTGAATGAACAATATTGGTTAGAAACCCTAATTGGACAAGAATAAGACTAGGGAGGTCGAAAATGACCTAATTGTTCATCCAATGACACAAACACAACAATTGGATGCACAAGATTGGTAAGAAACCCTAATTGGACAAGCATAAGACTAGGCAGGATGAAACAGACCTAAATGTTCATCCAATGACACAAAAAAACCTAATGGATGCACAAGATTGGTTAGAAACTCTAATTGGACAAGATTAAGTGTAGGGAGGACGAAAATGACCTAAATGTTCATCCAATGACACAAAACACCTATTGGATGCACATGATTGGTTAAAAACCATAATTGGACAAGATTAAATGTAGGGAGGACGAAAATGACCTAAATGTTCATCCAATGACACAAAAACACCTAATGGATGCACAAGATTGGTTAAAAAGCCTAATTGGACTACATTAAGAGTAGGGACGACGAAAATGACCTAAATGTTCATCCAATCACACAAAACACCTATTGAATGTACAAGATTGAATAAAAACCCTAATTGGACAAGATTAAGTGTAGGGAGGACGAAAATGACCTAAATATTCATCCAACGACACAAAAACACCAAAAGGATGCACAAGATTGGTTAAAACCCTAATTGGACTACATTAAGTGTAGGGAGGATGAAAATGACCTAAATGTTCATCCAATGACACAAAAACACCTAATGGATGCACAAGATTGGTTAAAAACCCTAATTGGACTACATTAAGTGTAGGGAGGATGAAAATGACCTAAATGTTCATCCAATGACACAAAACACCTATTGGATGCACAAGATTGGTTCAAAACCCTTATTGGACAAGAATTAGCCTAGGGAGGACCAAAATGACCTAAATGTTTATCCAATGGCACAAAAACACCTAATGGATGCACAAGATTGGTTAAAAACCCTAATTGGACAAGATTAAGTGTAAGGAGGACGAAAATTACGTAAATATTCATCCAATGACACAAAAACACCTAATGGATGCACAAGATTGGTTAAAAACCCTAATTGGATAAGAATTAGCCTAGGGAGGACGAAAATGACCTAATTGTTCATCCAATGACACAATAACACCTATTGGATGCACAAGATTGGTTAAAAACCCTAATTGGAAAGATTAAGTGTAGGGAGGACGAAAATGACCTAAATATTCATCCAATGACACAAAAACACCTAATGGATGTACAAGATTGGTTAAAAACCCTAATTGGAATACATTAAGTGTAGGGAGGATGAAAATGACCTAAATGTTCATCCAATGACACAAAACACCTATTGGATGCACAAGATTGGTTAAAAACCCTTATTGGACAAGAATTAGCCTAGGAAGGACGAAAATGACCTAATTGTTCATCCAATGACACAATAACACCTATTGGATGCACAAGATTGGTTAAAAACCCTAATTGGACAAGATTAAGTGTAATGAGGACGAAAATTACCTAAATATTCATCCAATGACACAAAAACACCTAATGGATGCACAAGATTGGTTAAAAACCCTAATTGGACAAGAATTTGCCTAGGGAGGACGAAAATGACCTAATTGTTCATCCAATGACACAATAACACCTATTGGATGCACAAGATTGGTTAAAAACCCTAATTGGACAAGAATAAGTGTAATGAGGACGAAAATTACCTAAATATTCATCCAATGACACAAAAACACCTAATGGATGCACAAGATTGGTTAAAAACCCTAATTGGACAAGATTAAGTGTAGGGAGGACGAAAATGACCTAAATGTTCATCCAATGACACAAAACACCTATTGGATGCACAAGATTGGTTAAAACCCCTAATTGTACTAGAATTAGCCTAGGGAGGACGAAAATAACCTAAATGTTCATCCAATGACACAAAAACACCTAATGGATGCACAAGATTGGTTAAAAACCCTAATTGGACAAGATTAAGTGTAGGGAGGACGAAAATGACCTAAATGTTCATCCAATGACACAAAACACCTATTGGATGCAAAAGATTAGTTAAAAACCTAATTGGACAAGAATTAGCCTAGGGAGGACGACAATGACCTAAATGTTCATCCAATGACACAAAAACACCTAATGGATGCACAAGAATGGTTAAAAACGCTAATTGGACTACATTAAGGGTAGGAAGGACGAAAATGACCTAAATGTTCATCCAATGACACAAAACACCTATTAGATGCACAAGATTGGTTAAAAACGATAATTGGACAAGAATTAGCCTAGGGAGGACGAAAATGACCTAAATGTTTATCCAATGTCACAAAAACACCTAATGGATGCACAAGTTTGGTTGAAAACCCTAATTGGACTACATTAAGTGTAGGGACGACGCAAATGACCTAAATGTTCATCCAATGACACGAAACACCTATTGGATGCACAAGATTGGTTAGAAACCCTAACTGGACAAGATTAAGTGTAGGGAGGTCGAAAATGACATAAAGTTCATCCAATGACACAAACACATCTATTGGATGCACAAGATTGGTTAAAAATCCTAATTGGACAAGAATTAGCCTAGGGAGGATAAAAATGACCTAAATGTTCATCCAATGACACAAAAGCACCTAATGCATGCACAAGATTAGTTAAAAACCCAAATTGGACAAGATTAAGTGTAGGGAGGACGAAAATCACCTAAATGTTCATCCAATGACACAAAACACGTATTGGATGCATAAGATTGGTTAAAAACCCTAATTGGATAAGAATTAGCCTAAGTATGACGTAAATGACATAAATGTTCATCCAATGACACAAAAACACCTAATGGATGTACAAGAGTGGTTAAAAACCCTAATTGGACTACATTAAGTGTAGGGAGGACGAAAATGACCTAAATGTTCATCCAATGACACAAAACACCTATTGGATACACAAGATTGGTTAAAAACCCTAATTGGACAAGAATTAGCCTAGGGAGGACGAAAATCACCTAATTGTTCATCCAATGACACAAACACACCTATTGGATGCACAAGATTGGTTAGAAACCCTAATTGGACAAGAATAAGACTAGGGAGGTCGAAAATGACCTAATTGTTCATCCAATGACACAAACACAACTATTGGATGCACAAGATTGGTTAGAAACCCTAATTGGACAAGCATAAGCCTAGGGAGGTAGAAAATGACCTAATTGTTCATCCAATGACACAAACACAACTATTGGATGCACAAGATTGGTTAGAAACCCTAATTGGACAAGCATAAGCCTAGGGAGGATGAAAAACGACCTAAATGTTCATCCAATGACACAAAACACCTATTGGATGGACAAGATTGGTTAAAAACCCTAATTGGACAAGAATTAGCCTAGGGAGGACAAAAATGACCTAAATGTTCATCCAATGACACAAAAACACCTAATGGATGCACAAGATTGGTTAAAAACCCTAATTGGACAAGAATAAGTGTAACGAGGACAACAATTACCTAAATATTCATCCAATGACACAAAAACACCTAATGGATGCACAAGATTGGTTAAAAACCCTAATTGGACAAGAATTAGCCTAGGGAGGACGAAAATGACCGAATTGTTCATCCAATGACACAATAACACCTATTGGATGCACAAGATTGGTTAGAAACCCTAATTGGACAAGATTAAGTGTAGGGAGGTCGAAAATGACATAAAGTTCATCCAATGACACAAACACATCTATTGGTTGCACAAGATTGGTTAAAAACCCTAATTGGACAAGAATTAGCCTAGGGAGGACGAAAATGACCTAAATGTTCTCCAATAACACAAAAATGCCTAATGGATGCACAGGATTGGTTAAAAACCCTAATTGAACTACATTAAGTGTAGGGAGGACGAAAATGACCAAAATGTTCATCCAATGACACAAAACACCTATTGGATACACAAGATTGGTTAAAAACCCCAATTGGACAAGAATTAGCCTACGGAGGACGAAAATGACCTAAATGTTCATCCAATGACACAAACACAACTATTGGATGCACAAGATTGGTTAGAAACCCTAATTGGACAAGCATAAGACTAGGGAGGATGAAAATGACCTAAATGTTCATCCAATGACACAAAAACACCTATTGGATGCACAAGATTGGTTAAAAACCCGAATTGGACAAGATTAAGTGTAGGGAGGACGAAAATGACCTAAATATTCATCCAATGACACAAAACACCTACTGGATGCACAAGATTGGTTAAAACCCCTAATTGTACTAGAATTAGCCTAGGGAGGACGAAAATAACCTAAATGTTCATCCAATGACACAAAAACACCTAATGGATGCACAAGATTGGTTAAAAACCCTAATTGGACAAGATTAAGTGTAGGGAGGACGAAAATGACCTAAATGTTCATCCAATGACACAAAACACCTATTGGATGCAAAAGATTAGTTAAAAACCCTAATTGGACAAGAATTAGCCTAGGGAGGACGACAATGACCTAAATGTTCATCCAATGACACAAAAACACCTAATGGATGCACAAGAATGGTTAAAAACGCTAATTGGACTACATTAAGGGTAGGAAGGACGAAAATGACCTAAATGTTCATCCAATGACACAAAACACCTATTAGATGCACAAGATTGGTTAAAAACGATAATTGGACAAGAATTAGCCTAGGGAGGACGAAAATGACCTAAATGTTTATCCAATGTCACAAAAACACCTAATGGATGCACAAGATTGGTTGAAAACCCTAATTGGACTACATTAAGTGTAGGGAGGACGCAAATGACCTAAATGTTCATCCAATGACACGAAACACCTATTGGATGCACAAGATTGGTTAGAAACCCTAATTGGACAAGATTAAGTGTAGGGAGGTCGAAAATGACATAAAGTTCATCCAATGACACAAACACATCTATTGGATGCACAAGATTGGTTAAAAATCCTAATTGGACAAGAATTAGCATAGGGAGGACAAAAATGACCTAAATGTTCATCCAATGACACAAAAACACCTAATGCATGCACAACATTAGTTAAAAACCCGAATTGGACAAGATTAAGTGTAGGGAGGACGAAAATCACCTAAATGTTCATCCAATGACACAAAACACGTATTGGATGCATAAGATTGGTTAAAAACCCTAATTGGATAAGAATTAGCCTAGGTATGACGTAAATGACATAAATGTTCATCCAATGACACAAAAACACCTAATGGATGTACAAGAATGGTTAAAAACCCTAATTGGACTACATTAAGTGTATGGAGGACGAAAATGACCTAAATGTTCATCCAATGACACAAAACACCTATTGGATACACAAGATTGGTTAAAAACCCTAATTGGACAAGAATTAGCCTAGGGAGGACGAAAATCACTTAATTGTTCATCCAATGACACAAACACACCTATTGGATGCACAAGATTGGTTAGAAACCCTAATTGGACAAGAATAAGACTAGGGAGGTCGAAAATGACCTAATTGTTCATCCAATGACACAAACA
Source organism: Cicer judaicum (assembly GCA_037974835.1). Taxonomy (NCBI): domain Eukaryota; kingdom Viridiplantae; phylum Streptophyta; class Magnoliopsida; order Fabales; family Fabaceae; genus Cicer; species Cicer judaicum. The sequence continues at coordinate 184,370 of JBBPBS010000934.1, forward strand.
CAACTATTGGATGCACAAGATTGGTTAGAAACCCTAATTGGACAAGCATAAGCCTAGGGAGGTAGAAAATGACTTAATTGTTCATCCAATGACACAAACACAACTATTGGATGCACAAGATTGGTTAGAAACCCTAATTGGACAAGCATAAGCCTAGGGAGGATGAAAAATGACCTAAATGTTCATCCAATGACACAAAACACCTATTGGATGGACAAGATTGGTTAAAAACCCTAATTGGACAAGAATTAGCCTAGGGAGGACAAAAATGACCTAAATGTTCATCCAATGACACAAAACACCTATTGGATGCACAAGATTGGTTAAAAACCCTTATTGGACAAGAATTAGCCTAGGGAGGACAAAAATGACCTAATTGTTCATCCAATGACACAATAACACCTATTGGATGCACAAGATTGGTTAAAAACCCTAATTGGACAAGATTAAGTGTAATGAGGACGAAAATTACCTAAATATTCATCCAATGACACAATAACACCTATTGGATGCACAAGATTTGGGTAGAAACCCTAATTGGACAAGATTAAGTGTAGGGAGGTCGAAAATGAAATAAAGTTCATCCAATGACACAAACACATCTATTGGATGCACAAGATAGGTTAAAAACCCTAATTGGACAAGAATTAGCCTAGGGAGGACGAAAATGACCTAAATGTTCTCCAATAACACAAAAACACCTAATGGATGCACAGGATTGTTTAAAAACCCTAATTGAACTACATTAAGTGTAGGGAGGACGAAAATGACCTAAATGTTCATCCAATGACACAAAACACCTATTGGATACACAAGATTGGTTAAAAACCCCAATTGGACAAGAATTAGCCTATGGAGGACGAAAATGACCTAAATGTTCATCCAATGACACAAACACAACTATTGGATGCTCAAGATTGGTTAGAAACCCTAATTGGACAAGCATAAGACTAGGGAGGATGAAAATGACCTAAATGTTCATCCAATGACACAAAAACACCTAATGGATGCACAAGATTGGTTAGAAACCCTAATTGGACAAGATTAAGTTTAGGGAGGTCGAAAATGATCTAATTGTTCATCCAATGACACAAAACACCTATCGGATGCACAAGATTGGTTAAAAACCCGAATTGGACAAAATTAAGTGCAGGGAGGAATAAAATGACCTAAATAATCATCCAATGACACAAAACACCTATTGGATGCACAAGATTGGTTAAAACCCCTAATTGTACTAGAATTAGCCTAGGGAGGACGAAAATAACCTAAATGTTCATCCAATGACACAAAAACACCTAATGGATGCACAAGATTGGTTAAAAACCCTAATTGGACAAGATTAAGTGTAGGGAGGACGAAAATGACCTAAATGTTCATCCAATGACACAAAACACCTATTGGATGCAAAAGATTAGTTAAAAACCCTAATTGGACAAGAATTAGCCTAGGGAGGACGAAAATGACCTAAATGTTCATCCAATGACACAAAAACACCTAATGGATGCACAAGAATGGTTAAAAACGCTAATTGGACTACATTAAGGGTAGGAAGGACGAAAATGACCTAAATGTTCATCCAATGACACAAAACACCTATTAGATGCACAAGATTGGTTAAAAACGATAATTGGACAAGAATTAGCCTAGGGAGGACGAAAATGACCTAAATGTTTATCCAATGTCACAAAAACACCTAATGGATGCACAAGATTGGTTGAAAACCCTAATTGGACTACATTAAGTGTAGGGAGGACGCAAATGACCTAAATGTTCATCCAATGACACGAAACACCTATTGGATGCACAAGATTGGTTAGAAACCCTAATTGGACAAGATTAAGTGTAGGGAGGTCGAAAATGACATATAGTTCATCCAATGACACAAACACATCTATTGGATGCACAAGATTGGTTAAAAATCCTAATTGGACAAGAATTAGCATAGGGAGGACAAAAATGACCTAAATGTTCATCCAACGACACAAAAACACCTAATGCATGCACAAGATTAGTTAAAAACCCGAATTGGACAAGATTAAGTGTAGGGAGGACGAAAATCACCTAAATGTTCATCCAATGACACAAAACACGTATTGGATGCATAAGATTGGTTAAAAACCCTAATTGGATAAGAATTAGCCAAGGTATGACGTAAATGACATAAATGTTCATCCAATGACACAAAAACACCTAATGGATGTACAAGAATGGTTAAAAACCCTAATTGGACTACATTAAGTGTATGGAGGACGAAAATGACCTAAATGTTCATCCAATGACACAAAACACCTATTGGATACACAAGATTGGTTAAAAACCCTAATTGGACAAGAATTAGCCTAGGGAGGACGAAAATCACTTAATTGTTCATCCAATGACACAAACACACCTATTGGATGCACAAGATTGGTTAGAAACCCTAATTGGACAAGAATAAGACTAGGGAGGTCGAAAATGACCTAATTGTTCATCCAATGACACAAACACAACTATTGGATGCACAAGATTGGTTAGAAACCCTAATTGGACAAGCATAAGCCTAGGGAGGTAGAAATTGACCTAATTGTTCATCCAATGACACAAACACAACTATTGGATGCACAAGATTGGTTAGAAACCCTAATTGGACAAGCATAAGCCTAGGGAGGATGAAAAACGACCTAAATGTTCATCCAATGACACAAAACACCTATTGGATGGACAAGATTGGTTAAAAACCCTAATTGGACAAGAATTAGCCTAGGGAGGACAAAAATGACCTAAATGTTCATCCAATGAAACAAAAACACCTAATGGATGCACAAGATTGGTTAAAAACCCTAATTGGACAAGAATAAGTGTAACGAGGACGAAAATTACCTAAATATTCATCCAATGACACAAAAACACCTAATGGATGCACAAGATTGGTTAAAAACCCTAATTGGACAAGAATTAGCCTAGGAAGGACGAAAATGACCGAATTGTTCATCCAATGACACAATAACACCTATTGGATGCACAAGATTGGTTAGAAACCCTAATTGGACAAGATTAAGTGTAGGGAGGTCGAAAATGACATAAAGTTCATCCAATGACACAAACACATCTATTGGTTGCACAAGATTGGTTAAAAACCCTAATTGGACAAGAATTAGCCTAGGGAGGACGAAAATGACCTAAATGTTCTCCAATAACACAAAAATGCCTAATGGATGCACCGGATTGGTTAAAAACCCTAATTGAACTACATTAAGTGTAGGGAGGACGAAAATGACCAAAATGTTCATCCAATGACACAAAACACCTATTGGATACACAAGATTGGTTAAAAACCCCAATTGGACAAGAATTAGCCTACGTAGGACGAAAATGACCTAAATGTTCATCCAATGACACAAACACAACTATTGGATGCACAAGATTGGTTAGAAACCCTAATTGGACAAGCATAAGACTAGGGAGGACGGAAATGACCTAAATGTTCATCCATGTACACAAAAACACCTATTGGATGCACAAGATTGGTTAGAAACCCTAATTGGACAAGATTAAGTTTAGGGAGGTCGAAAATGATCTAATTGTTCATCCAATGACACAAAACACCTATTGGATGCACAAGATTGGTTAAAAACCCGAATTGGACAAGATTAAGTGTAGGGAGGACGAAAATGACCTAAATATTCATCCAATGACACAAAACACCTATTGGATGCACAAGATTGGTTAAAACCCCTAATTGTACTAGAATTAGCCTAGGGAGGACGAAAATAACCTAAATGTTCATCCAATGACACAAAAACACCTATTGGATGCACAAGATTGGTTAAAAACCCTAATTGGACAAGATTAAGTGTAGGGAGGACGAAAATCACCTAAATGTTCATCCAATGACACAAAACACCTATTGGATGCAAAAGATTAGTTAAAAACCCTAATTGGACAAGAATTAGCCTAGGGAGGACGAAAATGACCTAAATGTTCATCCAATGACACAAAAACACCTAATGGATGCACAAGAATGGTTAAAAACGCTAATTGGACTACATTAAGGGTAGGAAGGACGAAAATGACCTAAATGTTCATCCAATGACACAAAACACCTATTAGATGCACAAGATTGGTTAAAAACGATAATTGGACAAGAATTAGCCTAGGGAGGACGAAAATGACCTAAATGTTTATCCAATGTCACAAAAACACCTAATGGATGCACAAGATTGGTTGAAAACCCTAATTGGACTACATTAAGTGTAGGGAAGATGCAAATGACCTAAATGTTCATCCAATGACACGAAACACCTATTGGATGCACAAGATTGGTTAGAAACCCTAACTGGACAAGATTAAGTGTAGGGAGGTCGAAAATGACATAAAGTTCATCCAATGACACAAACACATCTATTGGATGCACAAGATTGGTTAAAAATCCTAATTGGACAAGAATTAGCCTAGGGAGGATAAAAATGACCTAAATGTTCATCCAATGACACAAAAACACCTAATGCATGCACAAGATTAGTTAAAAACCCAAATTGGACAAGATTAAGTGTAGGGAGGACGAAAATCACCTAAATGTTCATCCAATGACACAAAACACGTATTGGATGCATAAGATTGGTTAAAAACCCTAATTGGATAAGAATTAGCCTAGGTATGACGTAAATGACATAAATGTTCATCCAATGACACAAAAACACCTAATGGATGTACAAGAGTGGTTAAAAACCCTAATTGGACTACATTAAGTGTAGGGAGGACGAAAATGACCTAAATGTTCATCCAATGACACAAAACACCTATTGGATACACAAGATTGGTTAAAAACCCTAATTGGACAAGAATTAGCCTAGGGAGGACGAAAATCACCTAATTGTTCATCCAATGACACAAACACACCTATTGGATGCACAAGATTGGTTAGAAACCCTAATTGGACAAGAATAAGACTAGGGAGGTCGAAAATGACCTAATTGTTCATCCAATGACACAAACACAACTATTGGATGCACAAGATTGGTTAGAAACCCTAATTGGACAAGCATAAGCCTAGGGAGGATGAAAAACGACCTAAATGTTCATCCAATGACACAAAACACCTATTGGATGGACAAGATTGGTTAAAAACCCTAATTGGACAAGAATTAGCCTAGGGAGGACAAAAATGACCTAAATGTTCATCCAATGACACAAAAACACCTAATGGATGCACAAGATTGGTTAAAAACCCTAATTGGACAAGAATAAGTGTAACGAGGACGAAAATTACCTAAATATTCATCCAATGACACAAAAACACCTAATGGATGCACAAGATTGGTTAAAAACCCTAACTGGACAAGAATTAGCCTAGGGAGGACGAAAATGACCGAATTGTTCATCCAATGACACAATAACACCTATTGGATGCACAAGATTGGTTAGAAACCCTAATTGGACAAGATTAAGTGTAGGGAGGTCGAAAATGACATAAAGTTCATCCAATGACACAAACACATCTATTGGTTGCACAAGATTGGTTAAAAACCCTAATTGGACAAGAATTAGCCTAGGGAGGACGAAAATGACCTAAATGTTCTCCAATAACACAAAAATGCCTAATGGATGCACAGGATTGGTTAAAAACCCTAATTGAACTACATTAAGTGTAGGGAGGACGAAAATGACCAAAATGTTCATCCAATGACACAAAACACCTATTGGATACACAAGATTGGTTAAAAACCCCAATTGGACAAGAATTAGCCTACGGAGGACGAAAATGACCTAAATGTTCATCCAATGACACAAACACAACTATTGGATGCACAAGATTGGTTAGAAACCCTAATTGGACAAGCATAAGACTAGGGAGGATGAAAATGACCTAAATGTTCATCCAATGACACAAAAACACCTATTGGATGCACAAGATTGGTTAAAAACCCGAATTGGACAAGATTAAGTGTAGGGAGGACGAAAATGACCTAAATATTCATCCAATGACACAAAACACCTACTGGATGCACAAGATTGGTTAAAACCCCTAATTGTACTAGAATTAGCCTAGGGAGGACGAAAATAACCTAAATGTTCATCCAATGACACAAAAACACCTAATGGATGCACAAGATTGGTTAAAAACCCTAATTGGACAAGATTAAGTGTAGGGAGGACGAAAATGACCTAAATGTTCATCCAATGACACAAAACACCTATTGGATGCAAAAGATTAGTTAAAAACCCTAATTGGACAAGAATTAGCCTAGGGAGGACGACAATGACCTAAATGTTCATCCAATGACACAAAAACACCTAATGGATGCACAAGAATGGTTAAAAACGCTAATTGGACTACATTAAGGGTAGGAAGGACGAAAATGACCTAAATGTTCATCCAATGACACAAAACACCTATTAGATGCACAAGATTGGTTAAAAACGATAATTGGACAAGAATTAGCCTAGGGAGGACGAAAATGACCTAAATGTTTATCCAATGTCACAAAAACACCTAATGGATGCACAAGATTGGTTGAAAACCCTAATTGGACTACATTAAGTGTAGGGAGGACGCAAATGACCTAAATGTTCATCCAATGACACGAAACACCTATTGGATGCACAAGATTGGTTAGAAACCCTAATTGGACAAGATTAAGTGTAGGGAGGTCGAAAATGACATAAAGTTCATCCAATGACACAAACACATCTATTGGATGCACAAGATTGGTTAAAAATCCTAATTGGACAAGAATTAGCATAGGGAGGACAAAAATGACCTAAATGTTCATCCAATGACACAAAAACACCTAATGCATGCACAAGATTAGTTAAAAACCCGAATTGGACAAGATTAAGTGTAGGGAGGACGAAAATCACCTAAATGTTCATCCAATGACACAAAACACGTATTGGATGCATAAGATTGGTTAAAAACCCTAATTGGATAAGAATTAGCCTAGGTATGACGTAAATGACATAAATGTTCATCCAATGACACAAAAACACCTAATGGATGTACAAGAATGGTTAGAAACCCTAATTGGACAAGATTAAGTGTAAGGCGGACGAAAATAACCTAAATGTTCATCCAATGACACAAAACACCTATTGGATGCACAAGATTGGTTAAAAACCCTTATTGGACAAGAATTAGCCTAGGGAGGACGAAAATGACCTAAATGTTCATCCAATGACACAAAACACCTATTGGATACACAAGATTGGTTAAAAACCCTAATTGGACAAGAATTAGCCTAGGGAGGACGAAAATCACTTAATTGTTCATCCAATGACACAAACACACCTATTGGATGCACAAGATTGGTTAGAAACCCTAATTGGACAAGAATAAGACTAGGGAGGTCGAAAATGACCTAATTGTTCATCCAATGACACAAACACAACTATTGGATGCACAAGATTGGTTAGAAACCCTAATTGGACAAGCATAAGCCTAGGGAGGTAGAAAATGACCTAATTGTTCATCCAATGACACAAACACAACTATTGGATGCACAAGATTGGTTAGAAACCCTAATTGGACAAGCATAAGCCTAGGGAGGATGAAAAACGACCTAAATGTTCATCCAATGACACAAAACACCTATTGGATGGACAAGATTGGTTAAAAACCCTAATTGGACAAGAATTAGCCTAGGGAGGACAAAAATGACCTAAATGTTCATCCAATGACACAAAAACACCTAATGGATGCACAAGATTGGTTAAAAACCCTAATTGGACAAGAATAAGTGTAACGAGGACAACAATTACCTAAATATTCATCCAATGACACAAAAACACCTAATGGATGCACAAGATTGGTTAAAAACCCTAATTGGACAAGAATTAGCCTAGGGAGGACGAAAATGACCGAATTGTTCATCCAATGACACAATAACACCTATTGGATGCACAAGATTGGTTAGAAACCCTAATTGGACAAGATTAAGTGTAGGGAGGTCGAAAATGACATAAAGTTCATCCAATGACACAAACACATCTATTGGTTGCACAAGATTGGTTAAAAACCCTAATTGGACAAGAATTAGCCTAGGGAGGACGAAAATGACCTAAATGTTCTCCAATAACACAAAAATGCCTAATGGATGCACAGGATTGGTTAAAAACCCTAATTGAACTACATTAAGTGTAGGGAGGACGAAAATGACCAAAATGTTCATCCAATGACACAAAACACCTATTGGATACACAAGATTGGTTAAAAACCCCAATTGGACAAGAATTAGCCTACGTAGGACGAAAATGACCTAAATGTTCATCCAATGACACAAACACAACTATTGGATGCACAAGATTGGTTAGAAACCCTAATTGGACAAGCATAAGACTAGGGAGGACGGAAATGACCTAAATGTTCATCCATGTACACAAAAACACCTATTGGATGCACAAGATTGGTTAGAAACCCTAATTGGACAAGATTAAGTTTAGGGAGGTCGAAAATGATCTAATTGTTCATCCAATGACACAAAACACCTATTGGATGCACAAGATTGGTTAAAAACCCGAATTGGACAAGATTAAGTGTAGGGAGGACGAAAATGACCTAAATATTCATCCAATGACACAAAACACCTATTGGATGCACAAGATTGGTTAAAACCCCTAATTGTACTAGAATTAGCCTAGGGAGGACGAAAATAACCTAAATGTTCATCCAATGACACAAAAACACCTATTGGATGCACAAGATTGGTTAAAAACCCTAATTGGACAAGATTAAGTGTAGGGAGGACGAAAATGACCTAAATGTTCATCCAATGACACAAAACACCTATTGGATGCAAAAGATTAGTTAAAAACCCTAATTGGACAAGAATTAGCCTAGGGAGGACGAAAATGACCTAAATGTTCATCCAATGACACAAAAACACCTAATGGATGCACAAGAATGGTTAAAAACGCTAATTGGACTACATTAAGGGTAGGAAGGACGAAAATGACCTAAATGTTCATCCAATGACACAAAACACCTATTAGATGCACAAGATTGGTTAAAAACGATAATTGGACAAGAATTAGCCTAGGGAGGACGAAAATGACCTAAATGTTTATCCAATGACACAAAAACACCTAATGGATGCACAAGATTGGTTGAAAACCCTAATTGGACTACATTAAGTGTAGGGAGGACGCAAATGACCTAAATGTTCATCCAATGACACGAAACACCTATTGGATGCACAAGATTGGTTAGAAACCCTAATTGGACAAGATTAAGTGTAGGGAGGTCGAAAATGACATAAAGTTCATCCAATGACACAAACACATCTATTGGATGCACAAGATTGGTTAAAAATCCTAATTGGACAAGAATTAGCATAGGGAGGACAAAAATGACCTAAATGTTCATCCAATGACACAAAAACACCTAATGCATGCACAAGATTAGTTAAAAACCCGAATTGGACAAGATTAAGTGTAGGGAGGACGAAAATCACCTAAATGTTCATCCAATGACACAAAACACGTATTGGATGCATAAGATTGGTTAAAAACCCTAATTGGATAAGAATTAGCCTAGGTATGACGTAAATGACATAAATGTTCATCCAATGACACAAAAACACCTAATGGATGTACAAGAATGGTTAGAAACCCTAATTGGACAAGATTAAGTGTAAGGCGGACGAAAATAACCTAAATGTTCAACCAATGACACAAAACACCTATTGGATGCACAAGATTGGTTAGAAACCCTAATTGGACAAGAATAAGACTAGGGAGGTCGAAAATGACCTAATTGTTCATCCAATGACACAAACACAACAATTGGATGCACAAGATTGGTAAGAAACCGTAATTGGACATGCATAAGACTAGGCAAAATGAAACTGACCTAAATGTTCATCCAATGACACAAAAAAACCTAATGGATGCACAAGATTGGTTAGAAACTCTAATTGGACAAGATTAAGTTTAGGGAGGACGAAAAAGATCTAATTGTTAATCCAAGGACACAAAACACCTATTGGATGCACAAGATTGGTTAAAAACCCTAATTGGAAAGATTAAGTGTAGGGAGGACGAAAATGACCTAAATATTCATCCAATGACACAAAACACCTATTGGATGCACAAGATTGGTTAAAAAACCTAATTCGACAACAATTAGCCTAGGGAGGACGAATATGACCTAAATGTTCATCCAATGACACAAAAACACCTAATGGATGTACAAGATTGGTTAAAAACCCTAATTGGACAAGAATTAGCCTAGGGAATTCTAAAATGACCTAAATGTTCATCCAATGACACAAAAACACCTAATGGATGCACAAGATTGGTTAAAAACCCTAATTGGACTACATTAAGTGTAGGGAGGATGAAAATGACCTAAATGTTCATCCAATGACACAAAACACCTATTGGATGCACAAGATTGGTTCAAAACCCTTATTGGACAAGAATTAGCCTACGGAGGACAAAAATGACCTAAATGTTCATCCAATGACACAAAACACCTATTGGATGCACAAGATTGGTTAAAAACCCTAATTGGACAAGAATTAGCCTAGGGAGGACGAAAATGACCTAAATGTTCATCCAATGACACAAAAACACCTAATGGACGCACAGGATTGGTTAAAACCCGTAATTGGAAAAGAATTAGCCTTGGGAGTTCGAAAATGACCTAAATGTTTATCCAATGACACAAAAACACCTATTGGATGCACAAGATTCGTTAAAACCCTAATTGGACTACATTAATTGTAGGGAGGAAGAAAATGACCTAAATGTTCATCGAATGACACAAAACACCTAGTGAATGCACAAGATTGGTTAAAAACCCTAATTGGACAAGATTAAGTGTAGGGCGGACGAAAATCACCTAAATGTTCATCCAATGACACAAAACACCTATTGGATGTACAAGATTGGTTAGAAACCCTAATTGGACAAGATTAAGTGTAGGGAGGTCGAGAATGACATAAAGTTCATCCAATGACACAAACACACCTATTGGATGCACAAGATTGGTTAGAAACCCTAATTGGACAAGATTAAGTGTAGGGCGGACAAAAATCACCTAAATGTTCATCCAATGACACAAAACACCTATTGGATGCACAAGATTGGTTAGAAACCCTAATTGGACAAGATTAAGTGTAGGGAGGTCGAGAATGACATAAAGTTCATCCAATGACACAAACACACCTATTGGATGCACAAGATTGGTTAGAAACCCTAATTGGACAAGAATTAGCCCAGGGGGGATGAAAATGACCTAAATGTTCATCCAATGACACAAAAACACCTAATGGATGCACAAGATTGGTTAAAAACCCTAATTGGACTACATTAAGCGTAGGGAGGACGAAAATGACCTAAATGTTCATCCAATGACACAAAACACGTATTGGATGCACAAGATTGGTTAAAAACCCTAATTGGACTACATTAAGTGTAGGGAGGACGAAAATAAACTACTTGTTCATCCAATGACACAAAACACCTATTGGATGCACAAGATTGGTTAAAAATCCTTATTGGACAAGAATTAGCCTAGGGAGGACGAAAATGACCTAAATGTTCATCCAATGACACAAAACACCTATTGGATGCACAAGATTGGTTAAAAACACTAATTGGACTACATTAAGTGTAGGGAGGACGAAAAATGACCTAAATGTTCATCCAATGACACAAAAAACCTATTGGATGCACAAGATTGGTTAAAAACCCTAATTGGACAAGAATTAGCCTAGGGAGGACGAAAATGACCTAAATGTTCATCCAATGACACAAAAACACCTATTGGACGCACAAGATTGGTTAAAACCCCTAATTGGAAAAGCATTAGCCTATGGAGTTCGAAAATGACCTAAATCTTTATCCAATGACACAAAAACACCTAATGGATGCACAAGATTGGTTAAAAACCCTAATTGGACTACATTAAGTGTAGGGACGACGAAAATGACCTAAATGTTCATCCAATGACACAAAACACCTATTAAATGCACGAGATTGGTTAAAAACCCTAATTGGACAAGAATTAGCCTAGGGAGACGAAAATAATCTAATTGTTCATCCAATGACGCAAAAACACCTAATGGATGCACAAGATTGGTTAGACACCCTAATTGGACAAGATTAAGTGTAGGGCGGACGAAAATCACCTAAATGTTCATCCAATGACACAAAACACCTATTGGGTGCACAAGATTGGTTAGAAACCCTAATTGGACAAGATTAAGTGTAGGGAGGTCGAGAATGACATAAAGTTTATCCAATGACACAAACACACCTATTGGATGCACAAGATTGGTTAGAAACCCTAATTGGACAAGATTAAGTGTAGGGAGGTCGAGAATGACATAAAGTTCATCCAATGACACAAACACACCTATTGGATGCACAAGATTGGTTAGAAACCCTAATTGGACAAGCATAAGACTAGGGAGGATGAAACTAACCTAAATGTTCATCCAATGACACAAAAACACCTAATGGATGCACAAGATAGGTTAAAAACCCTAATTGGACTACATTAAGCGTAGGGAGGACGAAAATGACCTAAATGTTCATTCAATGACACAAAACACCTATTGGATGCACAAGATTGGTTAAAAACCCTAATTGGACTACATTAAGTGTAGGGAGGACGAAAATAAACTACTTGTTCATCCAATGACACAAAACACCTATTGGATGCACAAGATTGGTTAAAAATCCTTATTGGACAAGAATTAGCCTAGGGAGGACGAAAATGACCTAAATGTTCATCCAATGACACAAAACACCTATTGGATGCACAAGATTGGTTAAAAACCCTAATTGGACTACATTAAGTGTAGGGAGGACGAAAATGACCTACTTGTTCATCCAATGAAACAAAACACCTATTGGATGCACAACATTGGTTAAAAACCCTTATTGGACAAGAATTAGCCTAGGGAGGACGAAAATGACCTAAATGTTCATCCAATGACACAAAAACACCTAATGGATGCACAAGATTGGTTAAAAACCCTAATTGGACAAGATTAAGTGTAGGGAGGACGAAAATGACCTAAATGTTCATCCAATGACACAAAACACCTATTGGATGCAAAAGATTAGTTAAAAACCTAATTGGACAAGAATTAGCCTAGGGAGGACGACAATGACCTAAATGTTCATCCAATGACACAAAAACACCTAATGGATGCACAAGAATGGTTAAAAACGCTAATTGGACTACATTAAGGGTAGGAAGGACGAAAATGACCTAAATGTTCATCCAATGACACAAAACACCTATTAGATGCACAAGATTGGTTAAAAACGATAATTGGACAAGAATTAGCCTAGGGAGGACGAAAATGACCTAAATGTTTATCCAATGTCACAAAAACACCTAATGGATGCACAAGATTGGTTGAAAACCCTAATTGGACTACATTAAGTGTAGGGAGGACGCAAATGACCTAAATGTTCATCCAATGACACGAAACACCTATTGGATGCACAAGATTGGTTAAAAACCCTAATTGGACAAGAATTAGCCTAGGGAGGACGAAAATGACCTAATTGTTCATCCAATGACACAAAAACACCTATTGGATGCACAAGATTGGTTAAAAACCCTAATTGGATAAGAATTAGCCTAAGGAGGACGAAAATGACCTAAATGTTCATCCAATGACACAAAACACCTATTGGATGCACAAGATTGGTTAGAAACCCTAATTGAACAAGATTAAGTGTAGGGAGGACGAAAATGACCTAAATGTTCATCCAATGACACAAAACACCTATTGGATGCACAAGATTGGTTTAAAACCGTAATTGGATAAGATTAAGTTTAGGGAGGACGAAAATGACATAAATATTCATCCAATGACACAACACACCTATTGAATGAACAAGATTGGTTAAAAACCCTAATTGGACAAGATTAAGTGTAGGGAGGACGAAAATGACCTAAATGTTCATCCAATGACACACAAAAACACCTATCGGATGCACAAGATTGGTTTGAAACCCTAATTGAACAAGATTAAGTGTAGGGAGGACGAAAATGACCTAAATGTTCATCCAATGACACAAAACACCTATTGGATGCACAAGATTGGTTAAAAACCCTAATTGGATAAGAATTAGCCTAAGGAGGACGAAAATGACCTAAGTGTTCATCCAATGACACAAAACACCTATTGGATGCACGAGATTGGTTAAAAACCCTAATTGAACAAGATTAAGTGTAGGGAGGACGAAAATGACCTAAATGTTCATCCAATGACACAAAACACCTATTGGATGCACAAGATTGGTTAAAAACCCTAATTGGATAAGAATTAGCCTAAGGAGGACGAAAATGACCTAAATGTTCATCCAATGACACAAAACACCTATTGGATGCACAAGATTGGTTAAAAACCCTAATTGGATAAGAATTAGCATAAGGAGGACGAAAATGACCTAAATGTTCATCCAATGACACAAAACACCTATTGGATGCACAAGATTGGTTAAAAACCCTAATTGGACAAGATTAAGTGTAGGGAGGACGAAAATGACATAAATATTCATCCAATGACACAAAAACACCTATTGGATGCACAAGATTGGTTAAAAACCCTAATTGGACAAGAATTAGCCTAGGGAGGACGAAAATGACCTAAATGTTCATCCAATGATACAAAACACCTATTGGATGCACAAGATTGGTTAAAAACCCTAATTGGACAAGATTAAGTGTAGGGAGGACGAAAATGACCTAAATGTTCATCCAATGACACAAAACACCTATTGGATGCACAAGATTGATTAAAAACCCTAATTGGACAAGATTAAGTGTAGGGAAAACGAAAACGACCTAAATGTTCATCCAATGACACAAAAACACCTAATGGATGCACAAGATTGGTTAAAAACCCTAATTGGACAAGAATTAGCCTATGGAGTTCAAAAATGACCTAAATGTTCATCCAATGACACAAAAACACCTAATGGATGCACAAGATTGGTTAAAAAGCCTAATTAGACTACATTAAGTGTAGGGAGGACGAAAATGACCTAAATGTTCATCCAATGACACAAAACACCTATTGAATGCACAAGATTGGTTACAAACCCTAATTGGACAAGAATTAGCCTAGGGAGGACGAAAATGACCTAATTGTTCATCCAATGACGCCAAAACACCTAATGGATGCACAAGATTGGTTAGAAACCCTAATTGGACAAGATTAAGTGTAGGGAGGTCGAGAATGACATAAAGTTCATCCAATGACACAAACACACCTATTGGATGCACAAGATTGGTTAGAAACCCTAATTGGACAAGATTAAGTGTAGGGCGGACGAAAATCACCTAAATGTTCATCCAATGACACAAAACACCTATTGGATGCACAAGATTGGTTAGAAACCCTAATTGGACAAGATTAAGTGCAGGGAGGTCGAGAATGACATAAAGTTCATCCAATGACAAAAAACACCTATTGGATGCACAAGATTGGTTAGAAACCCTAATTGGACAAGATTAAGTGTAGGGAGGACGAAAATGACCTAAATGTTCATCCAATGACACAAACACACCTATTGGATGCAGAAGATTGGTTAAAAACCCTAATTGGACAAGAATTAGCCTTGGGAGTTCGAAAATGACCTAAATGTTCATCCAATGACACAAAAACACCTAATGGATGCACAAGATTGGTTAAAAATCCTAATTGGACTACATTAAGTGTAGGGAGGATGAAAATGACCTAAATGTTCATCCAATGACACAAAACACCTATTGGATGCCCAAGATTGGTTAAAAACGCTTGTTGGACAAGAATTACCCTAGGGAGGACGAAAATGACCTAAATGTTCATCCAATGACACAAAAACACCTAATGGATGCACAAGATTTGTTAAAAACCCTAATTGGACAAGATTAAGTGTAGGGAGGACGAAAATGACCTAAATGTTCATCCAATGACACAAAACACCTATTGGATGCACAAGATTGGTTAAAAACCATAATTGGACAAGATTAAATGTAGGGAGGACGAAAATGACCTAAATGTTCATCCAATGACACAAAAACACCTAATGGATGCACAAGATTGGTTAAAAACCCTAATTGGACAAGAATTAGCCTAGGGAGTTCGAAAATGACATAAATGTTCATCCAATGACACAAAAACACCTAATGGATGCACAAGATTGGTTAAAAAGCCTAATTGGACTACATTAAGAGTAGGGACGACGAAAATGACCTAAATGTTCATCCAATCACACAAAACACCTATTGAATGTACAAGATTGGATAAAAACCCTAATTGGACAAGATTAAGTGTAGGGAAGACGAAAATGACCTAAATATTCATCCAACGACACAAAAACACCAAAAGGATGCACAAGATTGGTTAAAACCCCTAATTGGAAAAGAATTAGCCTACGGAGTTCGAAAATGACCTAAATGTTTATCTAATGACACAAAAACACCTAATGGATGCACACGATTGGTTAAAACATTAATTGGACTACATTAAGTGTAGGGAGGACGAAAATGACCTAAATGTTTATCCAATGACACAAAACACCTATTGGATACACAAGATTGGTTAAAAACCCTAATTGGACAAGAATTAGCCTAGGGAGGACGAAAATGACCTAAATGTTCATCCAATGACACAAACACACCTAATGGATGCACAAGATTGGTTAAAAACCCTATTTGGACTACATTAAGTGTAGGGAGGACGAAAATAACCTAAATGTTCATCCAATGACACAAAACACCTATTGAATGAACAATATTGGTTAGAAACCCTAATTGGACAAGAATAAGACTAGGGAGGTCGAAAATGACCTAATTGTTCATCCAATGACACAAACACAACAATTGGATGCACAAGATTGGTAAGAAACCCTAATTGGACAAGCATAAGACTAGGCAGGATGAAACTGACCTAAATGTTCATCCAATGACACAAAAAAACCTAATGGATGCACAAGATTGGTTAGAAACTCTAATTGGACAAGATTAAGTGTAGGGAGGACGAAAATGACCTAAATGTTCATCCAATGACACAAAACACCTATTGGATGCACATGATTGGTTAAAAACCATAATTGGACAAGATTAAATGTAGGGAGGATGAAAATGACCTAAATGTTCATCCAATGACACAAAAACACCTAATGGATGCACAAGATTGGTTAAAAAGCCTAATTGGACTACATTAAGAGTAGGGACGACGAAAATGACCTAAATGTTCATCCAATCACACAAAACACCTATTGAATGTACAAGATTGAATAAAAACCCTAATTGGACAAGATTAAGTGTAGGGAGGACGAAAATGACCTAAATATTCATCCAACGACACAAAAACACCAAAAGGATGCACAAGATTGGTTAAAACCCTAATTGGACTACATTAAGTGAAGGGAGGATGAAAATGACCTAAATGTTCATCCAATGACACAAAAACACCTAATGGATGCACAAGATTGGTTAAAAATCCTAATTGGACTACATTAAGTGTAGGGAGGATGAAAATGACCTAAATGTTCATCCAATGACACAAAACACCTATTGGATGCACAAGATTGGTTCAAAACCCTTATTGGACAAGAATTAGCCTAGGGAGGACAAAAATGACCTAAATGTTTATCCAATGGCACAAAAACACCTAATGGATGCACAAGATTGGTTAAAAACCCTAATTGGACAAGATTAAGTGTAAGGAGGACGAAAATTACGTAAATATTCATCCAATGACACAAAAACACCTAATGGATGCACAAGATTGGTTAAAAACCCTAATTGGATAAGAATTAGCCTAGGGAGGACTAAAATGACCTAATTGTTCATCCAATGACACAATAACACCTATTGGATGCACAAGATTGTTTAAAAACCCTAATTGGAAAGATTAAGTGTAGGGAGGACGAAAATGACCTAAATATTCATCCAATGACACAAAAACACCTAATGGATGTACAAGATTGGTTAAAAACCCTAATTGGACTACATTAAGTGTAGGGAGGATGAAAATGACCTAAATGTTCATCCAATGACACAAAACACCTATTGGATGCACAAGATTGGTTAAAAACCCTTATTGGACAAGAATTAGCCTAGGGAGGACGAAAATGACCTAATTGTTCATCCAATGACACAATAACACCTATTGGATGCACAAGATTGGTTAAAAACCCTAATTGGACAAGAATAAGTGTAATGAGGACGAAAATTACCTAAATATTCATCCAATGACACAAAAACACCTAATGGATGCACAAGATTGGTTAAAAACCCTAATTGGACAAGAATTAGCATAGGGAGGACGAAAATGACCTAATTGTTCATCCAATGACACAATAACACCTATTGGATGCACAAGATTTGGGTAGAAACCCTAATTGGACAAGATTAAGTGTAGGGAGGTCGAAAATGAAATAAAGTTCATCCAATGACACAAACACATCTATTGGATGCACAAGATAGGTTAAAAACCCTAATTGGACAAGAATTAGCCTAGGGAGGACGAAAATGACCTAAATGTTCTCCAATAACACAAAAACACCTAATGGATGCACAGGATTGGTTAAAAACCCTAATTGAACTACATTAAGTGTAGGGAGGACGAAAATGACCTAAATGTTCATCCAATGACACAAAACACCTATTGGATACACAAGATTGGTTAAAAACCCCAATTGGACAAGAATTAGCCTATGGAGGACGAAAATGACCTAAATGTTCATCCAATGACACAAACACAACTATTGGATGCTCAAGATTGGTTAGAAACCCTCATTGGACAAGCATAAGACTAGGGAGGATGAAAATGACCTAAATGTTCATCCAATGACACAAAAACACGTAATGGATGCACAAGATTGGTTAGAAACCCTAATTGGACAAGATTAAGTTTAGGGAGGTCGAAAATGATCTAATTGTTCATCCAATGACACAAAACACCTATCGGATGCACAAGATTGGTTAAAAACCCGAATTGGACAAGATTAAGTGCAGGGAGGAATAAAATGACCTAAATAATCATCCAATGACACAAAACACCTATTGGATGCACAAGATTGGTTAAAACCCCTAATTGTACTAGAATTAGCCTAGGGAGGACGAAAATAACCTAAATGTTCATCCAATGACACAAAAACACCTAATGGATGCACAAGATTGGTTAAAAACCCTAATTGGACAAGATTAAGTGTAGGGAGGACGAAAATGACCTAAATGTTCATCCAATGACACAAAACACCTATTGGATGCAAAAGATTAGTTAAAAACCCTAATTGGACAAGAATTAGCCTAGGGAGGACGAAAATGACCTAAATGTTCATCCAATGACACAAAACACCTATTAGATGCACAAGATTGGTTAAAAACGATAATTGGACAAGAATTAGCCTAGGGAGGACGAAAATGACCTAAATGTTTATCCAATGTCACAAAAACACCTAATGGATGCACAAGATTGGTTGAAAACCCTAATTGGACTACATTAAGTGTAGGGAGGACGCAAATGACCTAAATGTTCATCCAATGACACGAAACACCTATTGGATGCACAAGATTGGTTAAAAACCCTAATTGGACAAGATTAAGTGTAGGGAGGTCGAAAATGACATAAAGTTCATCCAATGACACAAACACATCTATTGGATGCACAAGATTGGTTAAAAATCCTAATTGGACAAGAATTAGCATAGGGAGGACAAAAATGACCTAAATGTTCATCCAATGACACAAAAACACCTAATGCATGCACAAGATTAGTTAAAAACCCGAATTGGACAAGATTAAGTGTAGGGAGGACGAAAATCACCTAAATGTTCATCCAATGACACAAAACACGTATTGGATGCATAAGATTGGTTAAAAACCCTAATTGGATAAGAATTAGCCTAGGTATGACGTAAATGACATAAATGTTCATCCAATGACACAAAAACACCTAATGGATGTACAAGAATGGTTAAAAACCCTAATTGGACTACATTAAGTGTATGGAGGACGAAAATGACCTAAATGTTCATCCAATGACACAAAACACCTATTGGATACACAAGATTGGTTAAAAACCCTAATTGGACAAGAATTAGCCTAGGGAGGACGAAAATCACTTAATTGTTCATCCAATGACACAAACACACCTATTGGATGCACAAGATTGGTTAGAAACCCTAATTGGACAAGAATAAGACTAGGGAGGACGAAAATGACCTAATTGTTCATCCAATGACACAAACACAACTATTGGATGCACAAGATTGGTTAGAAACCCTAATTGGACAAGCATAAGCCTAGGGAGGTCGAAAATGACCTAATTGTTCATCCAATGACACAAACACAACTATTGGATGCACAAGATTGGTTAGAAACCCTAATTGGACAAGCATAAGCCTAGGGAGGATGAAAAACGACCTAAATGTTCATCCAATGACACAAAACACCTATTGGATGGACAAGATTGGTTAAAAACCCTAATTGGACAAGAATTAGCCTAGGGAGGATGAAAATGACCTAAATTTTCATCCAATGTCACAAAAACACCTAATGGATGCACAAGATTGGTTAAAAACCCTAATTGGACTACATTAAGTGTAGGGAGGACGAAAATAACCTAAATGTTCATCCAATGACACAAAAACACCTAATGGATGCACAAGATTGGTTAAAAACCCTAATTGGACTACATTAAGTGTAGGGAGGACGAAAATAACCTAAATGTTCATCCAATGACACAAAACACCTATTGATTGCACAAGATCGGTTAAAAACCCTAATTTGACAAGAATTAGCCTAGGGAGGACGAAAATGACTTAATTGTTCATCCAATGACACAAACACACCTATTGGATGGACAAGATTGGTTAAAAACCCTAATTGGACAAGAATTAGCCTAGGGAGGACAAAAATGACCTAAATGTTCATCCAATGACACAAAAACACCTAATGGATGCACAAGATTGGTTAAAAACCCTAATTGGACAAGAATAAGTGTAACGAGGACAAAAATTACCTAAATATTCATCCAATGACACAAAAACACCTAATGGATGCACAAGATTGGTTAAAAACCCTAATTGGACAAGAATTAGCCTAGGGAGGACGAAAATGACCGAATTGTTCATCCAACGACACAATAACACCTATTGGATGCACAAGATTGGTTAGAAACCCTAATTGGACAAGATTAAGTGTAGGGAGGTCGAAAATGACATAAAGTTCATCCAATGACACAAACACATCTATTGGTTGCACAAGATTGGTTAAAAACCCTAATTGGACAAGAATTAGCCTGGGGAGGACGAAAATGACCTAAATGTTCTCCAATAACACAAAAATGCCTAATGGATGCACAGGATTGGTTAAAAACCCTAATTGAACTACATTAAGTGTAGGGAGGACGAAAATGACCAAAATGTTCATCCAATGACACAAAACACCTATTGGATACACAAGATTGGTTAAAAACCCCAATTGGACAAGAATTAGCCTACGGAGGACGAAAATGACCTAAATGTTCATCCAATGACACAAACACAACTATTGGATGCACAAGATTGGTTAGAAACCCTAATTGGACAAGCATAAGACTAGGGAGGATGAAAATGACCTAAATGTTCATCCAATGACACAAAAACACCTATTGGATGCACAAGATTGGTTAAAAACCCGAATTGGACAAGATTAAGTGTAGGGAGGACGAAAATGACCTAAATATTCATCCAATGACACAAAACACCTACTGGATGCACAAGATTGGTTAAAACCCCTAATTGTACTAGAATTAGCCTAGGGAGGACGAAAATAACCTAAATGTTCATCCAATGACACAAAAACACCTAATGGATGCACAAGATTGGTTAAAAACCCTAATTGGACAAGATTAAGTGTAGGGAGGACGAAAATGACCTAAATGTTCATCCAATGACACAAAACACCTATTGGATGCAAAAGATTAGTTAAAAACCCTAATTGGACAAGAATTAGCCTAGGGAGGACGAAAATGACCTAAATGTTCATCCAATGACACAAAAACACCTAATGGATGCACAAGAATGGTTAAAAACGCTAATTGGACTACATTAAGGGTAGGAAGGACGAAAATGACCTAAATGTTCATCCAATGACACAAAACACCTATTGGATGCACAAGATTGGTTAAAACCCCTAATTGTACTAGAATTAGCCTAGGGAGGACGAAAATAACCTAAATGTTCATCCAATGACACAAAAACACCTATTGGATGCACAAGATTGGTTAAAAACCCTAATTGGACAAGATTAAGTGTAGGGAGGACGAAAATCACCTAAATGTTCATCCAATGACACAAAACACCTATTGGATGCACAAGATTGGTTAAAAACCCTAATTGGACAAGAATTAGCCTAGGGAGGACGAAAATGACCTAATTGTTCATCCAATGACACAAAAACACCTATTGGATGCACTAGATTGGTTAGAAACCCTAATTGGACAAGATTAAGTGTAGGGAGGTCGAAAATGACATAAAGTTCATGCAATGACACAAACACATCTATTGGATGCACAAGATTGGTTAAAAACCCTAATTGGACTACATTAAGTGTAGGGAGGACGAAAATGACCTAAATGTTCATCCAATGACACAAAACACCTATTGGATACACAAGATTGGTTAAAAACCCTAATTGGACAAGAATTAGCCTAGGGAGGACGAAAATCACCTAATTGTTCATCCAATGACACAAACACACCTATTGGATGCACAAGATTGGTTAGAAACCCTAATTGGACAAGAATAAGACTAGGGAGGTCGAAAATGACCTAATTGTTCATCCAATGACACAAACACAACTATTGGATGCACAAGATTGGTTAGAAACCCTAATTGGACAAGCATAAGCCTAGGGAGGATGAAAAACGACCTAAATGTTCATCCAATGACACAAAACACCTATTGGATGGACAAGATTGGTTAAAAACCCTAATTGGACAAGAATTAGCCTAGGGAGGACAAAAATGACCTAAATGTTCATCCAATGACACAAAAACACCTAATGGATGCACAAGATTGGTTAAAAACCCTAATTGGACAAGAATAAGTGTAACGAGGACGAAAATTACCTAAATATTCATCCAATGACACAAAAACACCTAATGGATGCACAAGATTGGTTAAAAACCCTAACTGGACAAGAATTAGCCTAGGGAGGACGAAAATGACCGAATTGTTCATCCAATGACACAATAACACCTATTGGATGCACAAGATTGGTTAGAAACCCTAATTGGACAAGATTAAGTGTAGGGAGGTCGAAAATGACATAAAGTTCATCCAATGACACAAACACATCTATTGGTTGCACAAGATTGGTTAAAAACCCTAATTGGACAAGAATTAGCCTAGGGAGGACGAAAATGACCTAAATGTTCTCCAATAACACAAAAATGCCTAATGGATGCACAGGATTGGTTAAAAACCCTAATTGAACTACATTAAGTGTAGGGAGGACGAAAATGACCAAAATGTTCATCCAATGACACAAAACACCTATTGGATACACAAGATTGGTTAAAAACCCCAATTGGACAAGAATTAGCCTACGTAGGACGAAAATGACCTAAATGTTCATCCAATGACACAAACACAACTATTGGATGCACAAGATTGGTTAGAAACCCTAATTGGACAAGCATAAGACTAGGGAGGACGGAAATGACCTAAATGTTCATCCATGTACACAAAAACACCTATTGGATGCACAAGATTGGTTAGAAACCCTAATTGGACAAGATTAAGTTTAGGGAGGTCGAAAATGATCTAATTGTTCATCCAATGACACAAAACACCTATTGGATGCACAAGATTGGTTAAAAACCCGAATTGGACAAGATTAAGTGTAGGGAGGACGAAAATGACCTAAATATTCATCCAATGACACAAAACACCTATTGGATGCACAAGATTGGTTAAAACCCCTAATTGTACTAGAATTAGCCTAGGGAGGACGAAAATAACCTAAATGTTCATCCAATGACACAAAAACACCTATTGGATGCACAAGATTGGTTAAAAACCCTAATTGGACAAGATTAAGTGTAGGGAGGACGAAAATGACCTAAATGTTCATCCAATGACACAAAACACCTATTGGATGCAAAAGATTAGTTAAAAACCCTAATTGGACAAGAATTAGCCTAGGGAGGACGAAAATGACCTAAATGTTCATCCAATGACACAAAAACACCTAATGGATGCACAAGAATGGTTAAAAACGCTAATTGGACTACATTAAGGGTAGGAAGGACGAAAATGACCTAAATGTTCATCCAATGACACAAAACACCTATTAGATGCACAAGATTGGTTAAAAACGATAATTGGACAAGAATTAGCCTAGGGAGGACGAAAATGACCTAAATGTTTATCCAATGTCACAAAAACACCTAATGGATGCACAAGATTGGTTGAAAACCCTAATTGGACTACATTAAGTGTAGGGAGGACGCAAATGACCTAAATGTTCATCCAATGACACGAAACACCTATTGGATGCACAAGATTGGTTAGAAACCCTAATTGGACAAGATTAAGTGTAGGGAGGTCGAGAATGACATAAAGTTCATCCAATGACACAAACACATCTATTGGATGCACAAGATTGGTTAAAAATCCTAATTGGACAAGAATTAGCATAGGGAGGACAAAAATGACCTAAATGTTCATTCAATGACACAAAAACACCTAATGCATGCACAAGATTAGTTAAAAACCCGAATCGGACAAGATTAAGTGTAGGGAGGACGAAAATCACCTAAATGTTCATCCAATGACACAAAACACGTATTGGATTCATAAGATTGGTTAAAAACCCTAATTGGATAAGAATTAGCCTAGGTATGACGTAAATGACATAAATGTTCATCCAATGACACAAAAACACCTAATGGATGTACAAGAATGGTTAAAAACCCTAATTGGACTACATTAAGTGTATGGAGGACGAAAATGACCTAAATGTTCATCCAATGACACAAAACACCTATTGGATACACAAGATTGGTTAAAAACCCTAATTGGACAAGAATTAGCCTAGGGAGGACGAAAATCACTTAATTGTTCATCCAATGACACAAACACACCTATTGGATGCACAAGATTGGTTAGAAACCCTAATTGGACAAGAATAAGACTAGGGAGGTCGAAAATGACCTAATTGTTCATCCAATGACACAAACACAACTATTGGATGCACAAGATTGGTTAGAAACCCTAATTGGACAAGCATTAGCCTAGGGAGGTAGAAAATGACCTAATTGTTCATCCAATGACACAAACACAACTATTGGATGCACAAGATTGGTTAGAAACCCTAATTGGACAAGCATAAGCCTAGGGAGGATGAAAAACGACCTAAATGTTCATCCAATGACACAAAACACCTATTGGATGGACAAGATTGGTTAAAAACCCTAATTGGACAAGAATTAGCCTAGGGAGGACAAAAATGACCTAAATGTTCATCCAATGACACAAAAACACCTAATGGATGCACAAGATTGGTTAAAAACCCTAATTGGACAAGAATAAGTGTAACGAGGACGAAAATTACCTAAATATTCATCCAATGACACAAAAACACCTAATGGATGCACAAGATTGGTTAAAAACCCTAATTGGACAAGAATTAGCCTAGGAAGGACGAAAATGACCGAATTGTTCATCCAATGACACAATAACACCTATTGGATGCACAAGATTGGTTAGAAACCCTAATTGGACAACATTAAGTGTAGGGAGGTCGAAAATGACATAAAGTTCATCCAATGACACAAACACATCTATTGGTTGCACAAGATTGGTTAAAAACCCTAATTGGACAAGAATTAGCCTAGGGAGGACGAAAATGACCTAAATGTTCTCCAATAACACAAAAATGCCTAATGGATGCACAGGATTGGTTAAAAACCCTAATTGAACTACATTAAGTGTAGGGAGGACGAAAATGACCAAAATGTTCATCCAATGACACAAAACACCTATTGGATACACAAGATTGGTTAAAAACCCCAATTGGACAAGAATTAGCCTACGGAGGACGAAAATGACCTAAATGTTCATCCAATGACACAAACACAACTATTGGATGCACAAGATTGGTTAGAAACCCTAATTGGACAAGCATAAGACTAGGGAGGACGAAAATGACCTAAATGTTCATCCAATGACACAAAAACACCTAATGGATGCACAAGATTGGTTAGAAACCCTAATTGGACAAGATTAAGTTTAGGGAGGTCGAAAATGATCTAATTGTTCATCCAATGACACAAAACACCTATTGGATGCACAAGATTGGTTAAAAACCCGAATTGGACAAGATTAAGTGTAGGGAGGACGAAAATGACCTAAATATTCATCCAATGACACAAAACACCTATTGGATGCACAAGATTGGTTAAAACCCCTAATTGTACTAGAATTAGCCTAGGGAGGACGAAAATAACCTAAATGTTCATCCAATGACACAAAAACACCTATTGGATGCACAAGATTGGTTAAAAACCCTAATTGGACAAGATTAAGTGTAGGGAGGACGAAAATCACCTAAATGTTCATCCAATGACACAAAACACCTATTGGATGCAAAAGATTAGTTAAAAACCCTAATTGGACAAGAATTAGCCTAGGGAGGACGAAAATGACCTAAATGTTCATCCAATGACACAAAAACACCTAATGGATGCACAAGAATGGTTAAAAACGCTAATTGGACTACATTAAGGGTAGGAAGGACGAAAATGACCTAAATGTTCATCCAATGACACAAAACACCTATTAGATGCACAAGATTGGTTAAAAACGATAATTGGACAAGAATTAGCCTAGGGAGGACGAAAATGACCTAAATGTTTATCCAATGTCACAAAAACACCTAATGGATGCACAAGATTGGTTGAAAACCCTAATTGGACTACATTAAGTGTAGGGAAGATGCAAATGACCTAAATGTTCATCCAATGACACGAAACACCTATTGGATGCACAAGATTGGTTAGAAACCCTAACTGGACAAGATTAAGTGTAGGGAGGTCGAAAATGACATAAAGTTCATCCAATGACACAAACACATCTATTGGATGCACAAGATTGGTTAAAAATCCTAATTGGACAAGAATTAGCCTAGGGAGGATAAAAATGACCTAAATGTTCATCCAATGACACAAAAACACCTAATGCATGCACAAGATTAGTTAAAAACCCAAATTGGACAAGATTAAGTGTAGGGAGGACGAAAATCACCTAAATGTTCATCCAATGACACAAAACACGTATTGGATGCATAAGATTGGTTAAAAACCCTAATTGGATAAGAATTAGCCTAGGTATGACGTAAATGACATAAATGTTCATCCAATGACACAAAAACACCTAATGGATGTACAAGAGTGGTTAAAAACCCTAATTGGACTACATTAAGTGTAGGGAGGACGAAAATGACCTAAATGTTCATCCAATGACACAAAACACCTATTGGATACACAAGATTGGTTAAAAACCCTAATTGGACAAGAATTAGCCTAGGGAGGACGAAAATCACCTAATTGTTCATCCAATGACACAAACACACCTATTGGATGCACAAGATTGGTTAGAAACCCTAATTGGACAAGAATAAGACTAGGGAGGTCGAAAATGACCTAATTGTTCATCCAATGACACAAACACAACTATTGGATGCACAAGATTGGTTAGAAACCCTAATTGGACAAGCATAAGCCTAGGGAGGATGAAAAACGACCTAAATGTTCATCCAATGACACAAAACACCTATTGGATGGACAAGATTGGTTAAAAACCCTAATTGGACAAGAATTAGCCTAGGGAGGACAAAAATGACCTAAATGTTCATCCAATGACACAAAAACACCTAATGGATGCACAAGATTGGTTAAAAACCCTAATTGGACAAGAATTAGCCTAGGGAGTTCGAAAATGACCTAAATGTTCATCCAATGACACAAAAACACCTAATGGATGCACAAGATTGGTTAAAAAGCCTAATTGGACAAGAATTAGCCTAGGGAGGACGAAAATGACCTAAATGTTCATCCAATGACACAAAAACACCTAATGGATGCATAAGATTGGTTAAAAACCCTAATTGGACAACAATTAGCCTAGGGAGGACGAAAATGACCTAATTGTTCATCCAATGACACAAAAACACCTATTGGATTCACAAGATTGGTTAGAAACCCTAATTGGACAAGATTAAGTGTCGGGAGGTCGAAAATGACATAAAGTTCATCCAATGACACAAACACATCTATTGGATGCACAAGATTGGTTAAAAATCCTAATTGGACAAGAATTAGCCTAGGGAGGACAAAAATGACCTAAATGTTCATCCAATGACACAAAAACACCTAATGCATGCACAAGATTAGTTAAAAACCCTAATTGGACAAGATTAAGTGTAGGGAGGACGAAAATCACCTAAATGTTCATCCAATGACACAAACACAACAATTGGATGCACAAGATTGGTTAGAAACCCTAATTGGACAAGCATAAGACTAGGGAGGATGAAACTAACCTAAATGTTCATCCAATGACACAAAAACACCTAATGGATGCACAAGATTGGTTAGAAACCCTAATTGGACAAGATTAATTTTAGGGAGGACGAAAATCATCTAATTGTTCATCCAACGACACAAAACACCTTTTGGATGCACAAGATTGGTTAAAAACCCTAATTGGACAAGATTAAGTGTAGGGAGGACGAAAATGACCTAAATGTTCATCCAATGACACAAAACACCTATTGGATGCAAAAGATTAGTTAAAAACCCTAATTGGACAAGAATTAGCCTAGGGAGGACGACAATGACCTAAATGTTCATCCAATGACACAAACACAACTATTGGATGGACAAGATTGGTTAGAAACCCTAATTGGACAAGCATAAGACTATGGAGGATGAAAATGACCTAAATATTCATCCAATGACACAAAAACACCTAATGGATGCACAAGATTGGTTAGAAACTCTAATTGGACAAGATTATGTTTAGGGAGGTCCAAAATGATCTAATTGTTCATCCAATGACACAAAACACCTATTGGATGCACAAGATTGGTTAAAAACCCGAATTGGACAAGATTAAGTGTAGGGAGGACGAAAATGACCTAAATATTCATCCAATGACACAAAACACCTATTGGATGCACAAGATTGGTTAAAACCCCTAATTGTACTAGAATTAGCCTAGGGAGGACGAAAATAACCTAAATGTTCATCCAATGACACAAAAACACCTAATGGATGCACAAGATTGGTTAAAAACCCTAATTGGACAAGATTAAGTGTAGGGAGGACGAAAATGACCTAAATGTTCATCCAATGACACAAAACACCTATTGGATGCAAAAGATTAGTTAAAAACCTAATTGGACAAGAATTAGCCTAGGGAGGACGACAATGACCTAAATGTTCATCCAATGACACAAAAACACCTAATGGATGCACAAGAATGGTTAAAAACGCTAATTGGACTACATTAAGGGTAGGAAGGACGAAAATGACCTAAATGTTCATCCAATGACACAAAACACCTATTAGATGCACAAGATTGGTTAAAAACGATAATTGGACAAGAATTAGCCTAGGGAGGACGAAAATGACCTAAATGTTTATCCAATGTCACAAAAACACCTAATGGATGCACAAGATTGGTTGAAAACCCTAATTGGACTACATTAAGTGTAGGGAGGACGCAAATGACCTAAATGTTCATCCAATGACACGAAACACCTATTGGATGCACAAGATTGGTTAGAAACCCTAATTGGACAAGATTAAGTGTAGGGAGGTCGAAAATGACATAAAGTTCATCCAATGACGCAAACACATCTATTGGATGCACAAGATTGGTTAAAAATCCTAATTGGACAAGAATTAGCATAGGGAGGACAAAAATGACCTAAATGTTCATCCAATGACACAAAAACACCTAATGCATGCACAAGATTAGTTAAAAACCCGAATTGGACAAGATTAAGTGTAGGGAGGACGAAAATCACCTAAATGTTCATCCAATGACACAAAACACGTATTGGATGCATAAGATTGGTTAAAAACCCTAATTGGATAAGAATTAGCCTAGGTATGACGTAAATGACATAAATGTTCATCCAATGACACAAAAACACCTAATGGATGTACAAGAATGGTTAAAAACCCTAATTGGACTACATTAAGTGTATGGAGGACGAAAATGACCTAAATGTTCATCCAATGACACAAAACACCTATTGGATACACAAGATTGGTTAAAAACCCTAATTGGACAAGAATTAGCCTAGGGAGGACGAAAATCACTTAATTGTTCATCCAATGACACAAACACACCTATTGGATGCACAAGATTGGTTAAAAACCCTAATTGGACAAGAATAAGACTAGGGAGGTCGAAAATGACCTAATTGTTCATCCAATGACACAAACACAACTATTGGATGCACAAGATTGGTTAGAAACCCTAATTGGACAAGCATAAGCCTAGGGAGGTAGAAAATGACCTAATTGTTCATCCAATGACACAAACACAACTATTGGATGCACAAGATTGGTTAGAAACCCTAATTGGACAAGCATAAGCCTAGGGAGGATGAAAAACGACCTAAATGTTCATCCAATGACACAAAACACCTATTGGATGGACAAGATTGGTTAAAAACCCTAATTGGACAAGAATTAGCCTAGGGAGGACAAAAATGACCTAAATGTTCATCCAATGACACAAAAACACCTAATGGATGCACAAGATTGGTTAAAAACCCTAATTGGACAAGAATAAGTGTAACGAGGACAACAATTACCTAAATATTCATCCAATGACACAAAAACACCTAATGGATGCACAAGATTGGTTAAAAACCCTAATTGGACAAGAATTAGCCTAGGGAGGACGAAAATGACCGAATTGTTCATCCAATGACACAATAACACCTATTGGATGCACAAGATTGGTTAGAAACCCTAATTGGACAAGATTAAGTGTAGGGAGGTCGAAAATGACATAAAGTTCATCCAATGACACAAACACATCTATTGGTTGCACAAGATTGGTTAAAAACCCTAATTGGACAAGAATTAGCCTAGGGAGGACGAAAATGACCTAAATGTTCTCCAATAACACAAAAATGCCTAATGGATGCACAGGATTGGTTAAAAACCCTAATTGAACTACATTAAGTGTAGGGAGGACGAAAATGACCAAAATGTTCATCCAATGACACAAAACACCTATTGGATACACAAGATTGGTTAAAAACCCCAATTGGACAAGAATTAGCCTACGGAGGACGAAAATGACCTAAATGTTCATCCAATGACACAAACACAACTATTGGATGCACAAGATTGGTTAGAAACCCTAATTGGACAAGCATAAGACTAGGGAGGACGAAAATGACCTAAATGTTCATCCAATGACACAAAAACACCTAATGGATGCACAAGATTGGTTAGAAACCCTAATTGGACAAGATTAAGTTTAGGGAGGTCGAAAATGATCTAATTGTTCATCCAATGACACAAAACACCTATTGGATGCACAAGATTGGTTAAAAACCCGAATTGGACAAGATTAAGTGTAGGGAGGACGAAAATGACCTAAATATTCATCCAATGACACAAAACACCTATTGGATGCACAAGATTGGTTAAAACCCCTAATTGTACTAGAATTAGCCTAGGGAGGACGAAAATAACCTAAATGTTCATCCAATGACACAAAAACACCTATTGGATGCACAAGATTGGTTAAAAACCCTAATTGGACAAGATTAAGTGTAGGGAGGACGAAAATCACCTAAATGTTCATCCAATGACACAAAACACCTATTGGATGCAAAAGATTAGTTAAAAACCCTAATTGGACAAGAATTAGCCTAGGGAGGACGAAAATGACCTAAATGTTCATCCAATGACACAAAAACACCTAATGGATGCACAAGAATGGTTAAAAACGCTAATTGGACTACATTAAGGGTAGGAAGGACGAAAATGACCTAAATGTTCATCCAATGACACAAAACACCTATTAGATGCACAAGATTGGTTAAAAACGATAATTGGACAAGAATTAGCCTAGGGAGGACGAAAATGACCTAAATGTTTATCCAATGACACAAAAACACCTAATGGATGCACAAGATTGGTTGAAAACCCTAATTGGACTACATTAAGTGTAGGGAGGACGCAAATGACCTAAATGTTCATCCAATGACACGAAACACCTATTGGATGCACAAGATTGGTTAGAAACCCTAATTGGACAAGATTAAGTGTAGGGAGGTCGAAAATGACATAAAGTTCATCCAATGACACAAACACATCTATTGGATGCACAAGATTGGTTAAAAATCCTAATTGGACAAGAATAAGCCTAGGGAGGACAAAAATGACCTAAATGTTCATCCAATGACACAAAAACACCTAATGGATGCACAAGATTGGTTGAAAACCCTAATTGGACTACATTAAGTGTAGGGAGGACGCAAATGACCTAAATGTTCATCCAATGACACGAAACACCTATTGGATGCACAAGATTGGTTAAAAACCCTAATTGGACAAGAATTAGCCTAGGGAGGACGAAAATGACCTAATTGTTGATCCAATGACACAAAAACACCTATTGGATGCACAAGATTGGTTAGAAACCCTAATTGGACAAGATTAAGTGTAGGGAGGACGAAAATGACCTAAATGTTCATCCAATGACACAAAACACCTATTGGATGCACAAGATTGGTTAAAAACCCTAATTGGACAAGAATTATCATAGGGAGGACGAAAATGACCTAAATGTTCATCCAATGACACAAAACAACTATTGGATGCACAAGATTGGTTAAAAACCCTAATTGGACAAGATTAAGTTTAGGGAGGACGAAAATGACCTAAATGTTCATCCAATGACACAAAACACCTATTGGATGCACAAGATTGGTTAAAAACCCTAATTGGACAAGATTAGTGTAGGGAGGACGAAAATGACCTAAATGTTCATCCAATGACACAAAAACACCTAATGGATGCATAAGATTGGTTAAAAACCCTAATTGGACAAGAATTAGCCTAGGGAGTTCGAAAATGACCTAAATGTTCATCCAATGACACAAAAACACCTAATGGATGCACAAGATTGGTTAAAAAGCCTAATTGGACTACATTAAGTGTAGGGACGACGAAAATGACCTAAATGTTCATCCAATGACACAAAAACACCTATTGGATACGCAAGATTGGTTAAAAACACTAATTGGACAAGAATTAGCCTAGGGAGGACGAAAATGACCTAAATGTTCATCCAATGACACAAAAACACCTAATGGATGCACAAGAATGGTTAAAAACGCTAATTGGACTACATTAAGGGTAGGAAGGACGAAAATGACCTAAATGTTCATCCAATGACACAAAACACCTATTAGATGCACAAGATTGGTTAAAAACGATAATTGGACAAGAATTAGCCTAGGGAGGACGAAAATGACCTAAATGTTTATCCAATGTCACAAAAACACCTAATGGATGCACAAGATTGGTTGAAAACCCTAATTGGACTACATTAAGTGTAGGGAAGATGCAAATGACCTAAATGTTCATCCAATGACACGAAACACCTATTGGATGCACAAGATTGGTTAGAAACCCTAACTGGACAAGATTAAGTGTAGGGAGGTCGAAAATGACATAAAGTTCATCCAATGACACAAACACATCTATTGGATGCACAAGATTGGTTAAAAATCCTAATTGGACAAGAATTAGCCTAGGGAGGATAAAAATGACCTAAATGTTCATCCAATGACACAAAAACACCTAATGCATGCACAAGATTAGTTAAAAACCCAAATTGGACAAGATTAAGTGTAGGGAGGACGAAAATCACCTAAATGTTCATCCAATGACACAAAACACGTATTGGATGCATAAGATTGGTTAAAAACCCTAATTGGATAAGAATTAGCCTAGGTATGACGTAAATGACATAAATGTTCATCCAATGACACAAAAACACCTAATGGATGTACAAGAGTGGTTAAAAACCCTAATTGGACTACATTAAGTGTAGGGAGGACGAAAATGACCTAAATGTTCATCCAATGACACAAAACACCTATTGGATACACAAGATTGGTTAAAAACCCTAATTGGACAAGAATTAGCCTAGGGAGGACGAAAATCACCTAATTGTTCATCCAATGACACAAACACACCTATTGGATGCACAAGATTGGTTAGAAACCCTAATTGGACAAGAATAAGACTAGGGAGGTCGAAAATGACCTAATTGTTCATCCAATGACACAAACACAACTATTGGATGCACAAGATTGGTTAGAAACCCTAATTGGACAAGCAAAAGCCTAAGGAGGTCGAAAATGACCTAATTGTTCATCCAATGACACAAACACAACTATTGGATGCACAAGATTGGTTAGAAACCCTAATTGGACAAGCATAAGCCTAGGGAGGATGAAAAACGACCTAAATGTTCATCCAATGACACAAAACACCTATTGGATGGACAAGATTGGTTAAAAACCCTAATTGGACAAGAATTAGCCTAGGGAGGATGAAAATGACCTAAATGTTCATCCAATGTCACAAAAACACCTAATGGATGCACAAGATTGGTTAAAAACCCTAATTGGACTACATTAAGTGTAGGGAGGACGAAAATAACCTAAATGTTCATCCAATGACACAAAAACACCTAATGGATGCACAAGATTGGTTAAAAACCCTAATTGGACTACATTAAGTGTAGGGAGGACGAAAATAACCTAAATGTTCATCCAATGACACAAAACACCTATTGATTGCACAAGATTGGTTAAAAACCCTAATTTTACAAGAATTAGCCTAGGGAGGACGAAAATGACTTAATTGTTCATCTAATGACACAAACACACCTATTGGATGCAAAAGATTGGTTAGAAACCCTAATTGGACAAGAATAAGCCTAGGGAGGTCGAAAATGACCTAATTGTTCATCCAATGACACAAACACAACTATTGGATGCACAAGATTGGTTAGAAACCCTAATTGGACAAGAATAAGCCTAGGGAGGTCGAAAATGACCTAATTGTTCATCCAATGACACAAACACAACTATTGGATGCACAAGATTGGTTAGAAACCCTAATTGGATAAGCATAAGCCTAGGGAGGATGAATAACGACCTAAATGTTCATCCAATGACACAAAACACCTATTGGATACACAAGATTGGTTAAAAACCCTAATTGGACAAGAATTAGCCTAGGGAGGACGAAAATCACTTAATTGTTCATCCAATGACACAAACACACCTATTGGATGCACAAGATTGGTTAGAAACCCTAATTGGACAAGAATAAGACTAGGGAGGTCGAAAATGACCTAATTGTTCATCCAATGACACAAACACAACTATTGGATGCACAAGATTGGTTAGAAACCCTAATTGGACAAGCATAAGCCTAGGGAGGTAGAAAATGACCTAATTGTTCATCCAATGACACAAACACAACTATTGGATGCACAAGATTGGTTAGAAACCCTAATTGGACAAGCATAAGCCTAGGGAGGATGAAAAACGACCTAAATGTTCATCCAATGACACAAAACACCTATTGGATGGACAAGATTGGGTAAAAACCCTAATTGGACAAGAATTAGCCTAGGGAGGACAAAAATGACCTAAATGTTCATCCAATGACACAAAAACACCTAATGGATGCACAAGATTGGTTAAAAACCCTAATTGGACAAGAATAAGTGTAACGAGGACGAAAATTACCTAAATATTCATCCAATGACACAAAAACACCTAATGGATGCACAAGATTGGTTAAAAACCCTAATTGGACAAGAATTAGCCTAGGGAGGACGAAAATGACCGAATTGTTCATCCAATGACACAATAACACCTATTGGATGCACAAGATTGGTTAGAAACCCTAATTGGACAAGATTAAGTGTAGGGAGGTCGAAAATGACATAAAGTTCATCCAATGACACAAACACATCTATTGGTTGCACAAGATTGGTTAAAAACCCTAATTGGACAAGAATTAGCCTAGGGAGGACGAAAATGACCTAAATGTTCTCCAATAACACAAAAATGCCTAATGGATGCACAGGATTGGTTAAAAACCCTAATTGAACTACATTAAGTGTAGGGAGGACGAAAATGACCAAAATGTTCATCCAATGACACAAAACACCTATTGGATACACAAGATTGGTTAAAAACCCCAATTGGACAAGAATTAGCCTACGGAGGACGAAAATGACCTAAATGTTCATCCAATGACACAAACACAACTATTGGATGCACAAGATTGGTTAGAAACCCTAATTGGACAAGCATAAGACTAGGGAGGACGAAAATGACCTAAATGTTCATCCAATGACACAAAAACACCTAATGGATGCACAAGATTGGTTAGAAACCCTAATTGGACAAGATTAAGTTTAGGGAGGTCGAAAATGACCTAAATATTCATCCAATGACACAAAACACCTATTGGATGCACAAGATTGGTTAAAACCCCTAATTGTACTAGAATTAGCCTAGGGAGGACGAAAATAACCTAAATGTTCATCCAATGACACAAAAACACCTATTGGATGCACAAGATTGGTTAAAAACCCTAATTGGACAAGATTAAGTGTAGGGAGGACGAAAATCACCTAAATGTTCATCCAATGACACAAAACACCTATTGGATGCAAAAGATTAGTTAAAAACCCTAATTGGACAAGAATTAGCCTAGGGAGGACGAAAATGACCTAAATGTTCATCCAATGACACAAAAACACCTAATGGATGCACAAGAATGGTTAAAAACGCTAATTGGACTACATTAAGGGTAGGAAGGACGAAAATGACCTAAATGTTCATCCAATGACACAAAACACCTATTAGATGCACAAGATTGGTTAAAAACGATAATTGGACAAGAATTAGCCTAGGGAGGACGAAAATGACCTAAATGTTTATCCAATGTCACAAAAACACCTAATGGATGCACAAGATTGGTTGAAAACCCTAATTGGACTACATTAAGTGTAGGGAGGACGCAAATGACCTAAATGTTCATCCAATGACACAAAACACCTATTGGATGCAAAAGATTAGTTAAAAACCCTAATTGGACAAGAATTAGCCTAGGGAGGACGAAAATGACATAAATGTTCATCCAATCACACAAAAACACCTAATGGATGCACAAGATTGGTTGAAAACCCTTATTGGACTACATTAAGTGTAGGGAGGACGCAAATGACCTAAATGTTCATCCAATGACACGAAACACCTATTGGATGCACAAGATTGGTTAAAAACCCTAATTGGACAAGAATTAGCCTAGGGAGGACGAAAATGACATAAATGTTCATCCAATCACACAAAAACACCTAATGGATGCACAAGATTGGTTGAAAACCCTAATTGGACAAGATTAAGTGTAGGGAGGACGAAAATGACCTAAATGTTCATCCAATGACACAAAACACCTATTGGATGCAAAAGATTAGTTAAAAACCCTAATTGGACAAGAATTAGCCTAGGGAGGACGAAAATGACATAAATGTTCATCCAATCACACAAAAACACCTAATGGATGCACAAGATTGGTTGAAAACCCTAATTGGACTACATTAAGTGTAGGGAGGACGCAAATGACCTAAATGTTCATCCAATGACACGAAACACCTATTGGATGCACAAGATTGGTTAAAAACCCTAATTGGACAACAATTAGCCTAGGGAGGACGAAAATGACCTAATTGTTCATCCAATGACACAAAAACACCTATTGGATTCACAAGATTGGTTAGAAACCCTAATTGGACAAGATTAAGTGTCGGGAGGTCGAAAATGACATAAAGTTCATCCAATGACACAAACACATCTATTGGATGCACAAGATTGGTTAAAAATCCTAATTGGACAAGAATTAGCCTAGGGAGGACAAAAATGACCTAAATGTTCATCCAATGACACAAAAACACCTAATGCATGCACAAGATTAGTTAAAAACCCTAATTGGACAAGATTAAGTGTAGGGAGGACGAAAATCCCCTAAATGTTCATCCAATGACAGAAAACACGTATTGGATGCATAAGATTGGTTAAAAACCCCAATTGGATAAGAATTAGCCTAGGTATGACGTAAATGACAT
This sequence comes from Cicer judaicum, assembly GCA_037974835.1. Taxonomy (NCBI): domain Eukaryota; kingdom Viridiplantae; phylum Streptophyta; class Magnoliopsida; order Fabales; family Fabaceae; genus Cicer; species Cicer judaicum. Next base: position 222,563 of record JBBPBS010000934.1, read on the forward strand.
AAATGTTCATCCAATGACACAAAAACACCTAATGGATGTACAAGAATGGTTAAAAACCCTAATTGGACTACATTAAGTGTAGGGAGGACGAAAATGACCTAAATGTTCATCCAATGACACAAAACACCTATTGGATACACAAGATTGGTTGAAAACCCTAATTGGACAAGAATTAGCCTAGGGAGGACGAAAATCACTTAATTGTTCATTCAATGATACAAACACACCTATTGGATGCACAAGATTGGTTAGAAACCCTAATTGGACAAGAATAAGCCTAGGGAGGTCGAAAATGACCTAATTGTTCATCCAATGACACAAACACAACAATTGGATGCACAAGATTGGTTAGAAACCCTAATTGGACAAGCATAAGCCTAGGGAGGTCGAAAATGACCTAATTGTTCATCCAATGACACAAACACAACTATTGGATGCACAAGATTGGTTAGAAACCCTAATTGGACAAGCATAAGCCTAGGGAGGATGAAAAACGACCTAAATGTTCATCCAATGACACAAAACACCTATTGGATGGACAAGATTGGTTAAAAACCCTAATTGGACAAGAATTAGCCTAGGGAGGACAAAAATGACCTAAATGTTCATCCAATGACACAAAAACACCTAATGGATGCACAAGATTGGTTAAAAACCCTAATTGGACAAGATTAAGTGTAGGGAGGACGAAAATGACCTAAATGTTCATCCAATGACACAAAACACCTATTGGATGCAAAAGATTGGTTAAAAACCCTAATTGGACAAGATTAAGTGAAGGGAGGACGAAAATGACCTAAATGTTCATCCAATGACACAAAACACCTATTGGATGCACAAGATTGGTTAAAAACCCTTATTGGACAAGAATTAGCCTAGGGAGGACGAAAATGACCTAATTGTTCATGCAATGACACAATAACACCTATTGGATGCACAAGATTGGTTAAAAACCCTAATTGGACAAGATTAAGTGTAATGAGGACGAAAATTACCTAAATATTCATCCAATGACACAAAAACACCTAATGGATGCACAAGATTGGTTAAAAACCCTAATTGGACAAGAATTAGCCTAGGGAGGACGAAAATGACCTAATTGTTCATCCAATGACACAATAACACCTATTGGATGCACAAGATTTGGGTAGAAACCCTAATTGGACAAGATTAAGTGTAGGGAGGTCGAAAATGACATAAAGTTCATCCAATGACACAAACACATCTATTGGATGCACAGGATAGGTTAAAAACCCTAATTGGACAAGAATTAGCCTAGGGAGGACGAAAATGACCTAAATGTTCTCCAATAACACAAAAACACCTAATGGATGCACAAGATTGGTTAAAAACCCTAATTGGACTACATTAAGTGTAGGGAGGATGAAAATGACCTAAATGTTCATCCAATGACACAAAACACCTATTAGATGCACAAGATTGGTTAAAAACGATAACTGGACAAGAATTAGCCTAGGGAGGACGAAAATGACCTAAATGTTTATCCAATGTCACAAAAACACCTAATGGATGCACAAGATTGGTTGAAAACCCTAATTGGACTACATTAAGTGTAGGGAGGACGCAAATGACCTAAATGTTCATCCAATGACACGAAACACCTATTGGATGCACAAGATTGGTTAGAAACCCTAATTGGACAAGAATAAGACTAGGGAGGTCGAAAATGACCTAATTGTTCATCCAATGACACAAACACAACTATTGGATGCACAAGATTGGTTAGAAACCCTAATTGGACAAGCATAAGCCTAGGGAGGTAGAAAATGACCTAATTGTTCATCCAATGACACAAACACAACTATTGGATGCACAAGATTGGTTAGAAACCCTAATTGGACAAGCATAAGCCTAGGGAGGATGAAAAACGACCTAAATGTTCATCCAATGACACAAAACACCTATTGGATGGACAAGATTGGTTAAAAACCCTAATTGGACAAGAATTAGCCTAGGGAGGACAAAAATGACCTAAATGTTCATCCAATGACACAAAAACACCTAATGGATGCACAAGATTGGTTAAAAACCCTAATTGGACAAGAATAAGTGTAACGAGGACAACAATTACCTAAATATTCATCCAATGACACAAAAACACCTAATGGATGCACAAGATTGGTTAAAAACCCTAATTGGACAAGAATTAGCCTAGGGAGGACGAAAATGACCGAATTGTTCATCCAATGACACAATAACACCTATTGGATGCACAAGATTGGTTAGAAACCCTAATTGGACAAGATTAAGTGTAGGGAGGTCGAAAATGACATAAAGTTCATCCAATGACACAAACACATCTATTGGTTGCACAAGATTGGTTAAAAACCCTAATTGGACAAGAATTAGCCTAGGGAGGACGAAAATGACCTAAATGTTCTCCAATAACACAAAAATGCCTAATGGATGCACAGGATTGGTTAAAAACCCTAATTGAACTACATTAAGTGTAGGGAGGACGAAAATGACCAAAATGTTCATCCAATGACACAAAACACCTATTGGATACACAAGATTGGTTAAAAACCCCAATTGGACAAGAATTAGCCTACGGAGGACGAAAATGACCTAAATGTTCATCCAATGACACAAACACAACTATTGGATGCACAAGATTGGTTAGAAACCCTAATTGGACAAGCATAAGACTAGGGAGGATGAAAATGACCTAAATGTTCATCCAATGACACAAAAACACCTAATGGATGCACAAGATTGGTTAGAAACCCAAATTGGACAAGATTAAGTTTAGGGAGGTCGAAAATGATCTAATTGTTCATCCAATGACACAAAACACCTATTGGATACACAAGATTGGTTAAAAACCCGAATTGGACAAGATTAAGTGTAGGGAGGACGAAAATGACCTAAATATTCATCCAATGACACAAAACACCTATTGGATGCACAAGATTGGTTAAAACCCCTAATTGTACTAGAATTAGCCTAGGGAGGACGAAAATAACGTAAATGTTCATCCAATGACACAAAAACACCTATTGGATGCACAAGATTGGTTAAAAACCCTAATTGGACAAGATTAAGTGTAGGGAGGACGAAAATGACCTAAATGTTCATCCAATGACACAAAACACCTATTGGATGCAAAATATTAGTTAAAAACCCTAATTGGACAAGAATTAGCCTAGGGAGGACGAAAATGACCTAAATGTTCATCCAATGACACAAAAACACCTAATGGATGCACAAGAATGGTTAAAAACGCTAATTGGACTACATTAAGGGTAGGAAGGACGAAAATGACCTAAATGTTCATCCAATGACACAAAACACCTATTAGATGCACAAGATTGGTTAAAAACGATAATTGGACAAGAATTAGCCTAGGGAGGACGAAAATGACCTAAATGTTTATCCAATGTCACAAAAACACCTAATGGATGCACAAGATTGGTTGAAAACCCTAATTGGACTACATTAAGTGTAGGGAGGACGCAAATGACCTAAATGTTCATCCAATGACACGAAACACCTATTGGATGCACAAGATTGGTTAGAAACCCTAATTGGACAAGATTAAGTGTAGGGAGGTCGAAAATGACATAAAGTTCATCCAATGACACAAACACATCTATTGGATGCACAAGATTGGTTAAAAATCCTAATTGGACAAGAATTAGCATAGGGAGGACAAAAATGACCTAAATGTTCATTCAATGACACAAAAACACCTAATGCATGCACAAGATTAGTTAAAAACCCGAATTGGACAAGATTAAGTGTAGGGAGGACGAAAATCACCTAAATGTTCATCCAATGACACAAAACACGTATTGGATTCATAAGATTGGTTAAAAACCCTAATTGGATAAGAATTAGCCTAGGTATGACGTAAATGACATAAATGTTCATCCAATGACACAAAAACACCTAATGGATGTACAAGAATGGTTAAAAACCCTAATTGGACTACATTAAGTGTATGGAGGACGAAAATGACCTAAATGTTCATCCAATGACACAAAACACCTATTGGATACACAAGATTGGTTAAAAACCCTAATTGGACAAGAATTAGCCTAGGGAGGACGAAAATCACTTAATTGTTCATCCAATGACACAAACACACCTATTGGATGCACAAGATTGGTTAGAAACCCTAATTGGACAAGAATAAGACTAGGGAGGACGAAAATGACCTAATTGTTCATCCAATGACACAAACACAACTATTGGATGCACAAGATTGGTTAGAAACCCTAATTGGACAAGCATAAGCCTAGGGAGGTCGAAAATGACCTAATTGTTCATCCAATGACACAAACACAACTATTGGATGCACAAGATTGGTTAGAAACCCTAATTGGACAAGCATAAGCCTAGGGAGGTCGAAAATGACCTAAATGTTCATCCAATGACACAAAAACACCTAATGGATGCACAAGATTGGTTAAAAACCCTAATTGGACAAGATTAAGTTTAGGGAGGACGAAAATGACCTAAATGTTCATCCAATGACACAAAACACCTATTGGATGCACAAGATTGGTTAAAAACCCTAATTGGATAAGTATTAGCCTAAAGAGGACAAAAATGACCTAAATGTTCATCCAATGACACAAAACACCTATTGGATGCACAAGATTGGTTAAAAACCCTAATTGGACAAGATTAAGTGTAGGGAGGACGAAAATGACCTAAATGTTCATCCAATGACACAAAAACACCTAATGAATGCACAAGATTGGTTAAAAACCCTAATTCGACAACAATTAGCCTAGGGAGGACGAAAATGACCTAAATTTTCATCCAATGACACAAAAACACCTAATGGATGCACTAGATTGGTTAAAAAGCCTAATTGGACTACATTAAGTGTAGGGACGACGAAAATGACCTAAACGTTCATCCAATGACACAAAACACCTATTGAATGCACAATATTGGTTAAAATCCCTAATTGGACAAGATTAAGTGTAGGGAGGACGAAAATGACCTAAATATTCATCCAACGACACAAAACACATATTGGATGGAAAAGATTACAAGATTGGTTAAAAACCCTAATTGGATAAGAATTAGCCTAGGGATGACGAAAATGACCTAAATATTCATCCAATGACACAAAAACACCAAAACGATGCACAAGATTGGTTAAAACCCTAATTGGACTACATTAAGTGTTGGGAGACGAAAATGACCTAAATGTTCATCCAATGACACAAAACACCTATTGGATACACAAGATTGGTTAAAAACCCTAATTGGACAAGAATTAGCCTGGGGTGGACGAAAATGACCTAATTATTCATCCAATGACGCAAAAACACCTATTGGATGCACAAGATTGGTTAGAAACCCTAATTGGAAAAGATTAAGTGTAGGGCGGACGAAAATCACCTAAATGTTCATCCAATGACACAAAACACCTATTGGATGCACAAGATTGGTTAGAAACCCTAATTGGACAAGATTAAGTGTAGGGCGGACGAAAATCACCTAAATGTTCATCCAATGACACAAAACACCTATTGGATGCACAAGATTGGTTAAAACCCCTAATTGTACTAGAATTAGCCTAGGGAGGACGAAAATAACCTAAATGGTCATCAAATGACACAAAAACACCTAATGGATGCAAAAGATTGGTTAAAAACCCTAATTGGACAAGATTAAGTGTAGGGAGGACGAAAATGACCTAAATGTTCATCCAATGACACAAAACACCTATTGGATGCAAAAGATTAGTTAAAAACCCTAATTGGACAAGAATTAGCCTAGGGAGGACGAAAATGACATAAATGTTCATCCAATGACACAAAAACACCTAATGGATGCACAAGATTGGTTGAAAACCCTAATTGGACTACATTAAGTGTAGGGAGGACGCAAATGACCTAAATGTTCATCCAATGACACGAAACACCTATTGGATGCACAAGATTGGTTAGAAACCCTAATTGGACAAGATTAAGTGTAGGGAGGTCGAAAATGACATAAAGTTCATCCAATGACACAAACACATCTATTGGATGCACAAGATTGGTTAAAAATCCTAATTGGACAAGAATTAGCATAGGGAGGACAAAAATGACCTAAATGTTCATCCAATGACACAAAAACACCTAATGCATGCACAAGATTAGTTAAAAACCCGAATTGGACAAGATTAAGTGTAGGGAGGACGAAAATCACCTAAATGTTCATCCAATGACACAAAACACGTATTGGATGCATAAGATTGGTTAAAAACCCTAATTGGATAAGAATTAGCCTAGGTATGACGTAAATGACATAAATGTTCATCCAATGACACAAAAACACCTAATGGATGTACAAGAATGGTTAAAAACCCTAATTGGACTACATTAAGTGTAGGGAGGACGAAAATGACCTAAATGTTCATCCAATGACACAAAACACCTATTGGATACACAAGATTGGTTAAAAACCCTAATTGGACAAGAATTAGCCTAGGGAGGACGAAAATCACCTAATTGTTCATCCAATGACACAAACACACCTATTGGATGCACAAGATTGGTTAGAAACCCTAATTGGACAAGAATAAGACTAGGGAGGTCGAAAATGACCTAATTGTTCATCCAATGACACAAACACAACTATTGGATGCACAAGATTGGTTAGAAACCCTAATTGGACAAGCATAAGCCTAGGGAGGATGAAAAACGACCTAAATGTTCATCCAATGACACAAAACACCTATTGGATGGACAAGATTGGTTAAAAACCCTAATTGGACAAGAATTAGCCTAGGGAGGACAAAAATGACCTAAATGTTCATCCAATGACACAAAAACACCTAATGGATGCACAAGATTGGTTAAAAACCCTAATTGGACAAGATTAAGTGTAGGGAGGACGAAAATGACCTAAATGTTCATCCAATGACACAAAACACCTATTGGATGCAAAAGATTGGTTAAAAACCCTAATTGGACAAGATTAAGTGAAGGGAGGACGAAAATGACCTAAATGTTCATCCAATGACACAAAACACCTATTGGATGCACAAGATTGGTTAAAAACCCTTATTGGACAAGAATTAGCCTAGGGAGGACGAAAATGACCTAATTGTTCATGCAATGACACAATAACACCTATTGGATGCACAAGATTGGTTAAAAACCCTAATTGGACAAGATTAAGTGTAATGAGGACGAAAATTACCTAAATATTCATCCAATGACACAAAAACACCTAATGGATGCACAAGATTGGTTAAAAACCCTAATTGGACAAGAATTAGCCTAGGGAGGACGAAAATGACCTAATTGTTCATCCAATGACACAATAACACCTATTGGATGCACAAGATTTGGGTAGAAACCCTAATTGGACAAGATTAAGTGTAGGGAGGTCGAAAATGACATAAAGTTCATCCAATGACACAAACACATCTATTGGATGCACAGGATAGGTTAAAAACCCTAATTGGACAAGAATTAGCCTAGGGAGGACGAAAATGACCTAAATGTTCTCCAATAACACAAAAACACCTAATGGATGCACAAGATTGGTTAAAAACCCTAATTGGACTACATTAAGTGTAGGGAGGATGAAAATGACCTAAATGTTCATCCAATGACACAAAACACCTATTAGATGCACAAGATTGGTTAAAAACGATAACTGGACAAGAATTAGCCTAGGGAGGACGAAAATGACCTAAATGTTTATCCAATGTCACAAAAACACCTAATGGATGCACAAGATTGGTTGAAAACCCTAATTGGACTACATTAAGTGTAGGGAGGACGCAAATGACCTAAATGTTCATCCAATGACACGAAACACCTATTGGATGCACAAGATTGGTTAGAAACCCTAATTGGACAAGAATAAGACTAGGGAGGTCGAAAATGACCTAATTGTTCATCCAATGACACAAACACAACTATTGGATGCACAAGATTGGTTAGAAACCCTAATTGGACAAGCATAAGCCTAGGGAGGTAGAAAATGACCTAATTGTTCATCCAATGACACAAACACAACTATTGGATGCACAAGATTGGTTAGAAACCCTAATTGGACAAGCATAAGCCTAGGGACGATGAAAAACGACCTAAATGTTGATCCAATGACACAAAACACCTATTGGATGGACAAGCTTGGTTAAAAACCCTAATTGGACAAGAATTAGCCTAGGGAGGACAAAAATGACCTAAATGTTCATCCAATGACACAAAAACACCTAATGGATGCACAAGATTGGTTAAAAACCCTAATTGGACAAGAATAAGTGTAACGAGGACAAAAATTACCTAAATATTCATCCAATGACACAAAAACACCTAATGGATGCACAAGATTGGTTAAAAACCCTAATTGGACAAGAATTAGCCTAGGGAGGACGAAAATGACCGAATTGTTCATCCAACGACACAATAACACCTATTGGATGCACAAGATTGGTTAGAAACCCTAATTGGACAAGATTAAGTGTAGGGAGGTCGAAAATGACATAAAGTTAATCCAATGACACAAACACATCTATTGGTTGCACAAGATTGGTTAAAAACCCTAATTGGACAAGAATTAGCCTAGGGAGGACGAAAATGACCTAAATGTTCTCCAATAACACAAAAATGCCTAATGGATGCACAGGATTGGTTAAAAACCCTAATTGAACTACATTAAGTGTAGGGAGGACGAAAATGACCAAAATGTTCATCCAATGACACAAAACACCTATTGGATACACAAGATTGGTTAAAAACCCCAATTGGACAAGAATTAGCCTACGGAGGACGAAAATGACCTAAATGTTCATCCAATGACACAAACACAACTATTGGATGCACAAGATTGGTTAGAAACCCTAATTGGACAAGATTAAGTGTAGGGAGGTCGAAAATGACATAAAGTTCATCCAATGACACAAACACATCTATTGGTTGCACAAGATTGGTTAAAAACCCTAATTGGACAAGAATTAGCCTAGGGAGGACGAAAATGACCTAAATGTTCTCCAATAACACAAAAATGCCTAATGGATGCACAGGATTGGTTAAAAACCCTAATTGAACTACATTAAGTGTAGGGAGGACGAAAATGACCAAAATGTTCATCCAATGACACAAAACACCTATTGGATACACAAGATTGGTTAAAAACCCCAATTGGACAAGAATTAGCCTACGTAGGACGAAAATGACCTAAATGTTCATCCAATGACACAAACACAACTATTGGATGCACAAGATTGGTTAGAAACCCTAATTGGACAAGCATAAGACTAGGGAGGACGGAAATGACCTAAATGTTCATCCATGTACACAAAAACACCTATTGGATGCACAAGATTGGTTAGAAACCCTAATTGGACAAGATTAAGTTTAGGGAGGTCGAAAATGATCTAATTGTTCATCCAATGACACAAAACACCTATTGGATGCACAAGATTGGTTAAAAACCCGAATTGGACAAGATTAAGTGTAGGGAGGACGAAAATGACCTAAATATTCATCCAATGACACAAAACACCTATTGGATGCACAAGATTGGTTAAAACCCCTAATTGTACTAGAATTAGCCTAGGGAGGACGAAAATAACCTAAATGTTCATCCAATGACACAAAAACACCTATTGGATGCACAAGATTGGTTAAAAACCCTAATTGGACAAGATTAAGTGTAGGGAGGACGAAAATGACCTAAATGTTCATCCAATGACACAAAACACCTATTGGATGCAAAAGATTAGTTAAAAACCCTAATTGGACAAGAATTAGCCTAGGGAGGACGAAAATGACCTAAATGTTCATCCAATGACACAAAAACACCTAATGGATGCACAAGAATGGTTAAAAACGCTAATTGGACTACATTAAGGGTAGGAAGGACGAAAATGACCTAAATGTTCATCCAATGACACAAAACACCTATTAGATGCACAAGATTGGTTAAAAACGATAATTGGACAAGAATTAGCATAGGGAGGACGAAAATGACCTAAATGTTTATCCAATGTCACAAAAACACCTAATGGATGCACAAGATTGGTTGAAAACCCTAATTGGACTACATTAAGTGTAGGGAGGACGCAAATGACCTAAATGTTCATCCAATGACACGAAACACCTATTGGATGCACAAGATTGGTTAGAAACCCTAATTGGACAAGATTAAGTGTAGGGAGGTCGAAAATGACATAAAGTTCATCCAATGACACAAACACATCTATTGGATGCACAAGATTGGTTAAAAATCCTAATTCGACAAGAATTAGCCTACGGAGGATAAAAATGACCTAAATGTTCATCCAATGACACAAAAACACCTAATGCATGCACAAGATTAGTTAAAAACCCAAATTGGACAAGATTAAGTGTAGGGAGGACGAAAATCACCTAAATGTTCATCCAATGACACAAAACACGTATTGGATGCATAAGATTGGTTAAAAACCCTAATTGGATAAGAATTAGCCTAGGTATGACGTAAATGACATAAATGTTCATCCAATGACACAAAAACACCTAATGGATGTACAAGAATGGTTAAAAACCCTAATTGGACTACATTAAGTGTAGGGAGGACGAAAATGACCTAAATGTTCATCCAATGACACAAAACACCTATTGGATACACAAGATTGGTTAAAAACCCTAATTGGACAAGAATTAGCCTAGGGAGGACGAAAATCACCTAATTGTTCATCCAATGACACAAACACACCTATTGGATGCACAAGATTGGTTAGAAACCCTAATTGGACAAGAATAAGACTAGGGAGGTCGAAAATGACCTAATTGTTCATCCAATGACACAAACACAACTATTGGATGCACAAGATTGGTTAGAAACCCTAATTGGACAAGCATAAGCCTAGGGAGGATGAAAAACGACCTAAATGTTCATCCAATGACACAAAACACCTATTGGATGGACAAGATTGGTTAAAAACCCTAATTGGACAAGAATTAGCCTAGGGAGGACAAAAATGACCTAAATGTTCATCCAATGACACAAAAACACCTAATGGATGCACAAGATTGGTTAAAAACCCTAATTGGACAAGAATAAGTGTAACGAGGACGAAAATTACCTAAATATTCATCCAATGACACAAAAACACCTAATGGATGCACAAGATTGGTTAAAAACCCTAACTGGACAAGAATTAGCCTAGGGAGGACGAAAATGACCGAATTGTTCATCCAATGACACAATAACACCTATTGGATGCACAAGATTGGTTAGAAACCCTAATTGGACAAGATTAAGTGTAGGGAGGTCGAAAATGACATAAAGTTCATCCAATGACACAAACACATCTATTGGTTGCACAAGATTGGTTAAAAACCCTAATTGGACAAGAATTAGCCTAGGGAGGACGAAAATGACCTAAATGTTCTCCAATAACACAAAAATGCCTAATGGATGCACAGGATTGGTTAAAAACCCTAATTGAACTACATTAAGTGTAGGGAGGACGAAAATGACCAAAATGTTCATCCAATGACACAAAACACCTATTGGATACACAAGATTGGTTAAAAACCCCAATTGGACAAGAATTAGCCTACGGAGGACGAAAATGACCTAAATGTTCATCCAATGACACAAACACAACTATTGGATGCACAAGATTGGTTAGAAACCCTAATTGGACAAGCATAAGACTAGGGAGGACGAAAATGACCTAAATGTTCATCCAATGACACAAAAACACCTAATGGATGCACAAGATTGGTTAGAAACCCTAATTGGACAAGATTAAGTTTAGGGAGGTCGAAAATGATCTAATTGTTCATCCAATGACACAAAACACCTATTGGATGCACAAGATTGGTTAAAAACCCGAATTGGACAAGATTAAGTGTAGGGAGGACGAAAATGACCTAAATATTCATCCAATGACACAAAACACCTATTGGATGCACAAGATTGGTTAAAACCCCTAATTGTACTAGAATTAGCCTAGGGAGGACGAAAATAACCTAAATGTTCATCCAATGACACAAAAACACCTATTGGATGCACAAGATTGGTTAAAAACCCTAATTGGACAAGATTAAGTGTAGGGAGGACGAAAATGACCTAAATGTTCATCCAATGACACAAAACACCTATTGGATGCAAAAGATTAGTTAAAAACCCTAATTGGACAAGAATTAGCCTAGGGAGGACGAAAATGACCTAAATGTTCATCCAATGACACAAAAACACCTAATGGATGCACAAGAATGGTTAAAAACGCTAATTGGACTACATTAAGGGTAGGAAGGACGAAAATGACCTAAATGTTCATCCAATGACACAAAACACCTATTAGATGCACAAGATTGGTTAAAAACGATAATTGGACAAGAATTAGCCTAGGGAGGACGAAAATGACCTAAATGTTTATCCAATGTCACAAAAACACCTAATGGATGCACAAGATTGGTTGAAAACCCTAATTGGACTACATTAAGTGTAGGAAGGACGAAAATGACCTAAATGTTCATCCAATGACACAAAAACACCTAATGGTTGCACAAGATTGGTTAAAAACCCTAATTGGACAAGAATTAGCCTAGGGAGTTCGAAAATGACCTAAATGTTCATCCAATGACACAAAAACACCTAATGGATGCACAAGATTGGTTAAAAACCCTAATTGGACTACATTAAGTGTAGGGAGGACGAAAATAACCTAAATGTTCATCCAATGACACAAAAACACCTAAAGGATGCACAAGATTGGTTAAAAACCCTAATTGGACTACATTACGTGTAGGGAGGACGAAAATAACCTAAATGTTCATCCAATGACACAAAACACCTATTGATTGCACAAGATCGGTTAAAAACCCTAATTTGACAAGAATTAGCCTAGGGAGGACGAAAATGACTTAAATGTTCATCCAATGACACAAAACACCTATTGGATGCACAAGATTGGTTAAAAACACTTATTGGACAAGAATTAGCCTAGGGAGGATGAAAATGACCTAAATGTTCATCCAATGACACAAAAACACCTAATGGATGCACAAGATTGGTTAAAAACCCTAATTGGACAAGATTAAGTTTAGGGAAGACAAAAATGACCTAAATGTTCATCCAATGACACAAAACACCTATTGGATGCACAAGATTGGTTAAAAACCCTAATTGGACAAGATTAGTGTAGGGAGGACGAAAATGACCTAAATGTTCATCCAATGACACAAAAACACCTAATGGATGCATAAGATTGGTTAAAAACCCTAATTGGACAAGAATTAGCCTAGGGAGTTCGAAAATGACCTAAATGTTCATCCAATGACACAAAAACACCTAATCGATGCACAAGATTGGTTAAAAAGCCTAATTGGACTACATTAAGTGTAGGGACGACGAAAATGACCTAAATGTTCATCCAATGACACAAAAACACCTATTGGATACGTAAGATTGGTTAAAAACACTAATTGGACAAGAATTAGCCTAGGGAGGACGAAAATGACCTAAATGTTCATCCAATGACACAAAAACACCTAATGGATGCACAAGATTGGTTAAAACCCCTAATTGGAAAAGAATTAGCCTAGGGAGTTCGAAAATGACCTAAATGTTTATCCAATGACACAAAAACACCTAATGGATGCACAAGATTGGTTAAAAACCCTAATTTGACTACATTAAGTGTAGGGACGAAGAAAATGACCTAAATGTTGATCCAATGACACAAAACACCTATTGAATGCAAAAGATTGGTTAAAAACCCTAATTGGACAAGATTTAGCCTAGGGAGGACGAAAATGACCTAATTGTTCATCCAATGACGCAAAAACACCTATTGGATGCACAAGATTGGTTAGAAACCCTAATTGGACAAGATTAAGTGTAGGGCGGACGAAAATCACCTAAATGTTCATCCAATAACACAAAACACCTATTGGATGCACAAGAATGGTTAGAAACCCTAATTGGACAAGAATAAGACTAGGGAGGTCGAAAATGACCTAATTATTTATCGAATGACACAAACACAACATTTGGATGCACAAGATTGGTTAGAAACCCTAATTGGACAAGCATAAGACTAGGGAGGATGAAACTGACCTAAATGTTCATCCAATGACACAAAAACACCAAATGGATGAACAAGATTGGTTAGAAACCCTAATTGGACAAGATTAAGTTTAGGGAGGACGAAAATGATCTAGTTGTTCATTTAATGACACAAAACACCTATTGGATGCACAAGATTGGTTAAAAACCCTAATTGGAAATATTAAGTGTAGGGAGGACGAAAATGACCTAAATATTCATCCAATGACACAAACACACCTATTGGATGCACAAGATTGGTTAAAAACCCAAATTCGACAACAATTAGCCTAGGGAGGACGAAAATGACCTAAATGTTCATCCAATGACACAAAAACACCTAATGGATGTGCAAGATTGGTTAGAAACCCTAATTGGACTACATTAAGTGTAGGGAGGACGAAAATGACATAAAGTTCATCCAATGACACAAACACATCTATTGGATGCACAAGATTGGTTAAAAACCCTAATTGGACAAGAATTAGCCTAGGGAGGACGAAAATGACCTAAATGTTCTCCAATGACACAAAAACACCTAATGGATGCATAGGATTGGTTAAAAACCCTAATTGAACTACATTAAGTGTAGGGAGGACGAAAATGACCTAAATGTTCATCCAATGACACAAAACACCTATTGGATACACAAGATTGGTTAAAAACTCCAATTGGACAAGAATTAGCCTACGGAGGACGTAAATGACCTAAATGTTCATCCAATGACACAAACACAACTATTGGATGGACAAGATTGGTTAGAAACCCTAATTGGACAAGCATAAGACTAGGGAGGATGAAAATGACCTAAATGTTCATCCAATGACACAAAAACACCTAATGGATGCACAAGATTGGTTAGAAACTCTAATTGGACAAGATTATGTTTAGGGAGGTGCAAAATGATCTAATTGTTCATCCAATGACACAAAACACCTATTGGATGCACAAGATTGGTTAAAAACCCGAATTGGACAAGATTAAGTGTAGGGAGGACGAAAATGACCTAAATATTCATCCAATGACACAAAACACCTATTGGATGCACAAGATTGGTTAAAACCCCTAATTGTACTAGAATTAGCCTAAGGAGGACGAAAATAACCTAAATGTTCATCCAATGACACAAAAACACCTAATGAATGCACAAGGTTGGTTAAAAACCCTAATTGCACAAGATTAAGTGTAGGGAGGACGAAAATGACCTAAATGTTCATCCAATGACACAAAACACCTATTGGATGCAAAAGATTAGTTAAAAACCCTAATTGGACAAGAATTAGCCTAGGGATGACGAAAATGACCTAAATGTTCATCCAATGACACAAAAACACCTAATGGATGCACAAGAATGGTTAAAAACCCTAATTGGACTACATTAAGATTAGATAGGACGAAAATGACCTAAATGTTCATCCAATGACACAAAACACCTATTGGATGCACAAGATTGGTTAAAAACGATAATTGGACAAGAATTAGCCTAGGGAGGACGAAAATAACCTAAATGTTTATCCAATGTCACAAAAACACCTAATGGATGCACAAGATTGGTTGAAAACCCTAATTGGACTACATTAAGTGTAGGGAGGACGCAAATGACCTAAATGTTCATCCAATGACACGAAACACCTATTGGATGCACAAGATTGGTTAAAAACCCTAATTGGACAACAATTAGCCTAGGGAGGACGAAAATGACCTAATTGTTCATCCAATGACACAAAAACACCTATTGGATTCACAAGATTGGTTAGAAACCCTAATTGGACAAGATTAAGTGTTGGGAGGTCGAAAATGACATAAAGTTCATCCAATGACACAAACACATCTATTGGATGCACAAGATTGGTTAAAAATCCTAATTGGACAAGAATTAGCCTAGGGAGGACAAAAATGACCTAAATGTTCATCCAATGACACAAAAACACCTAATGCATGCACAAGATTAGTTAAAAACCCTAATTGGACAAGATTAAGTGTAGGGAGGACGAAAATCACCTAAATGTTCATCCAATGACACAAAACACGTATTGGATGCATAAGATTGGTTAAAAACCCCAATTGGATAAGAATTAGCCTAGGTATGACGTAAATGACATAAATGTTCATCCAATGACACAAAAACACCAAATGGATGTACAAGAATGGTTAAAAACCCTAATTGGACTACATTAAGTGTAGGGAGGACGAAAATGACCTAAATGTTCATCCAATGACACAAAACACCTATTGGATACACAAGATTGGTTGAAAACCCTAATTGGACAAGAATTAGCCTAGGGAGGACGAAAATCACTTAATTGTTCATCCAATGACACAAACACACCTATTGGATGCACAAGATTGGTTAGAAACCCTAATTGGACAAGAATAAGCCTAGGGAGGTCGAAAATGACCTAATTGTTCATCCAATGACACAAACACAACAATTGGATGCACAAGATTGGTTAGAAACCCTAATTGGACAAGCATAAGCCTAGGGAGGTCAAAAATGACCTAATTGTTCATCCAATGACACAAACACAACTATTGGATGCACAAGATTGGTTAGAAACCCTAATTGGACAAGCATAAGCCTAGGGAGGATGAAAAACGACCTAAATGTTCATCCAATGACACAAAACACCTATTGGATGGACAAGATTGGTTAAAAACCCTAATTGGACAAGAATTAGCCTAGGGAGGACAAAAATGACCTAAATGTTCATCCAATGACACAAAAACACCTAATGGATGCACAAGATTGGTTAAAAACCCTAATTGGACAAGAATAAGTGTAACGAGGACGAAAATTACCTAAATATTCATCCAATGACACAAAAACACCTAATGGATGCACAAGATTGGTTAAAAACCCTAACTGGACAAGAATTAGCCTAGGGAGGACGAAAATGACCGAATTGTTCATCCAATGACACAATAACACCTATTGGATGCACAAGATTGGTTAGAAACCCTAATTGGACAAGATTAAGTGTAGGGAGGTCGAAAATGACATAAAGTTCATCCAATGACACAAACACATCTATTGGTTGCACAAGATTGGTTAAAAACCCTAATTGGACAAGAATTAGCCTAGGGAGGACGAAAATGACCTAAATGTTCTCCAATAACACAAAAATGCCTAATGGATGCACAGGATTGGTTAAAAACCCTAATTGAACTACATTAAGTGTAGGGAGGACGAAAATGACCAAAATGTTCATCCAATGACACAAAACACCTATTGGATACACAAGATTGGTTAAAAACCCCAATTGGACAAGAATTAGCCTACGGAGGACGAAAATGACCTAAATGTTCATCCAATGACACAAACACAACTATTGGATGCACAAGATTGGTTAGAAACCCTAATTGGACAAGCATAAGACTAGGGAGGACGAAAATGACCTAAATGTTCATCCAATGACACAAAAACACCTAATGGATGCACAAGATTGGTTAGAAACCCTAATTGGACAAGATTAAGTTTAGGGAGGTCGAAAATGATCTAATTGTTCATCCAATGACACAAAACACCTATTGGATGCACAAGATTGGTTAAAAACCCGAATTGGACAAGATTAAGTGTAGGGAGGACGAAAATGACCTAAATATTCATCCAATGACACAAAACACCTATTGGATGCACAAGATTGGTTAAAACCCCTAATTGTACTAGAATTAGCCTAGGGAGGACGAAAATAACCTAAATGTTCATCCAATGACACAAAAACACCTATTGGATGCACAAGATTGGTTAAAAACCCTAATTGGACAAGATTAAGTGTAGGGAGGACGAAAATGACCTAAATGTTCATCCAATGACACAAAACACCTATTGGATGCAAAAGATTAGTTAAAAACCCTAATTGGACAAGAATTAGCCTAGGGAGGACGAAAATGACCTAAATGTTCATCCAATGACACAAAAACACCTAATGGATGCACAAGAATGGTTAAAAACGCTAATTGGACTACATTAAGGGTAGGAAGGACGAAAATGACCTAAATGTTCATCCAATGACACAAAACACCTATTAGATGCACAAGATTGGTTAAAAACGATAATTGGACAAGAATTAGCCTAGGGAGGACGAAAATGACCTAAATGTTTATCCAATGTCACAAAAACACCTAATGGATGCACAAGATTGGTTGAAAACCCTAATTGGACTACATTAAGTGTAGGAAGGACGAAAATGACCTAAATGTTCATCCAATGACACAAAAACACCTAATGGTTGCACAAGATTGGTTAAAAACCCTAATTGGACAAGAATTAGCCTAGGGAGTTCGAAAATGACCTAAATGTTCATCCAATGACACAAAAACACCTAATGGATGCACAAGATTGGTTAAAAACCCTAATTGGACTACATTAAGTGTAGGGAGGACGAAAATAACCTAAATGTTCATCCAATGACACAAAACACCTATTGATTGCACAAGATCGGTTAAAAACCCTAATTTGACAAGAATTAGCCTAGGGAGGACGAAAATGACTTAATTGTTCATCCAATGACACAAACACACCTATTGGATGGACAAGATTGGTTAAAAACCCTAATTGGACAAGAATTAGCCTAGGGAGGACAAAAATGACCTAAATGTTCATCCAATGACACAAAAACACCTAATGGATGCACAAGATTGGTTAAAAACCCTAATTGGACAAGATTAAGTGTAGGGAGGACGAAAATGACCTAAATGTTCATCCAATGACACAAAACACCTATTAGATGCACAAGATTGGTTAAAAACCCTAATTGGACAAGAATTAGCCTAGGGAGGACAAAAATGACCTAATTGTTCATCCAATGACACAAAACACCTATTGGATGCACAAGATTGGTTAAAAACCCTAATTGGACAAGATTAAGTGTAGGGAGGACGAAAATGACCTAAATGTTCATCCAATGACACAAAAACACCTAATGAATGCACAAGATTGGTTAAAAACCCTAATTGGACAAGAATTAGCCTAGGGAGTTCGAAAATGACCTAAATGTTCATCCAATGACACAAAAACACCTAATGGATGCACAAGATTGGTTAAAAAGCCTAATTGGACTACATTAAGTGTAGGGACGACGAAAATGACCTAAATGTTCATCCAATGACACAAAACACCTATTGAATGCACAATATTGGTTAAAATCCCTAATTGGACAAGATTAAGTGTAGGGAGGACGAAAATGACCTAAATATTCATCCAACGACACAAAACACATATTGGATGCACAAGATTACAAGATTGGTTAAAAACCCTAATTGGATAAGAATTAGCCTAGGGATGACGAAAATGACCTAAATATTCATCCAATGACACAAAAACACCTAATGGATGCACAAGATTGGTTAAAACCCTAATTGGACTACATTAAGTGTAGGGAGACGAAAATGACCTAAATGTTCATCCAATGACACAAAACACCTATTGGATGCACAAGATTGGTTAGAAACCCTAATTGGACAAGATTAAGTGTAGGGCGGACGAAAATCACCTAAATGTTCATCCAATGACACAAAACACCTATTGGATGCACAAGATTGGTTAAAACCCCTAATTGTACTAGAATTAGCCTAGGGAGGACGAAAATAACCTAAATGGTCATCAAATGACACAAAAACACCTAATGGATGCAAAAGATTGGTTAAAAACCCTAATTGGACAAGATTAAGTGTAGGGAGGACGAAAATGACCTAAATGTTCATCCAATGACACAAAACACCTATTGGATGCAAAAGATTAGTTAAAAACCCTAATTGGACAAGAATTAGCCTAGGGAGGACGAAAATGACATAAATGTTCATCCAATCACACAAAAACACCTAATGGATGCACAAGATTGGTTGAAAACCCTAATTGGACTACATTAAGTGTAGGGAGGACGCAAATGACCTAAATGTTCATCCAATGACACGAAACACCTATTGGATGCACAAGATTGGTTAAAAACCCTAATTGGACAACAATTAGCCTAGGGAGGACGAAAATGACCTAATTGTTCATCCAATGACACAAAAACACCTATTGGATTCACAAGATTGGTTAGAAACCCTAATTGGACAAGATTAAGTGTCGGGAGGTCGAAAATGACATAAAGTTCATCCAATGACACAAACACATCTATTGGATGCACAAGATTGGTTAAAAATCCTAATTGGACAAGAATTAGCCTAGGGAGGACAAAAATGACCTAAATGTTCATCCAATGACACAAAAACACCTAATGCATGCACAAGATTAGTTAAAAACCCTAATTGGACAAGATTAAGTGTAGGGAGGACGAAAATCACCTAAATGTTCATCCAATGACACAAAACACGTATTGGATGCATAAGATTGGTTAAAAACCCCAATTGGATAAGAATTAGCCTAGGTATGACGTAAATGACATAAATGTTCATCCAATGACACAAAAACACCTAATGGATGTACAAGAATGGTTAAAAACCCTAATTGGACTACATTAAGTGTAGGGAGGACGAAAATGACCTAAATGTTCATCCAATGACACAAAACACCTATTGGATACACAAGATTGGTTGAAAACCCTAATTGGACAAGAATTAGCCTAGGGAGGACGAAAATCACTTAATTGTTCATTCAATGATACAAACACACCTATTGGATGCACAAGATTGGTTAGAAACCCTAATTGGACAAGAATAAGCCTAGGGAGGACGAAAATGACCTAATTGTTCATCCAATGACACAAACACAACAATTGGATGCACAAGATTGGTTAGAAACCCTAATTGGACAAGCATAAGCCTAGGGAGGTCGAAAATGACCTAATTGTTCATCCAATGACACAAACACAACTATTGGATGCACAAGATTGGTTAGAAACCCTAATTGGACAAGCATAAGCCTAGGGAGGATGAAAAACGACCTAAATGTTCATCCAATGACACAAAACACCTATTGGATGGACAAGATTGGTTAAAAACCCTAATTGGACAAGAATTAGCCTAGGGAGGACAAAAATGACCTAAATGTTCATCCAATGACACAAAAACACCTAATGGATGCACAAGATTGGTTAAAAACCCTAATTGGACAAGAATTAGCCTAGGGAGTTCGAAAATGACCTAAATGTTCATCTAATGACACAAAAACACCTAATGGATGCACAAGATTGGTTAAAAAGCCTAATTGGACAAGAATTAGCCTAGGGAGGACGAAAATGACCTAAATGTTCATCCAATGACACAAAAACACCTAATGGATGCATAAGATTGGTTAAAAACCCTAATTGGACAACAATTAGCCTAGGGAGGACGAAAATGACCTAATTGTTCATCCAATGACACAAAAACACCTATTGGATTCACAAGATTGGTTAGAAACCCTAATTGGACAAGATTAAGTGTCGGGAGGTCGAAAATGACATAAAGTTCATCCAATGACACAAACACATCTATTGGATGCACAAGATTGGTTAAAAATCCTAATTAGACAAGAATTAGCCTAGGGAGGACAAAAATGACCTAAATGTTCATCCAATGACACAAAAACACCTAATGCATGCACAAGATTAGTTAAAAACCCTAATTGGACAAGATTAAGTGTAGGGAGGACGAAAATCACCTAAATGTTCATCCAATGACACAAAACACGTATTGGATGCATAAGATTGGTTAAAAACCCCAATTGGATAAGAATTAGCCTAGGTATGACGTAAATGACATAAATGTTCATCCAATGACACAAAAACACCTAATGGATGTACAAGAATGGTTAAAAACCCTAATTGGACTACATTATGTGTCGGGAGGACGAAAATGACCTAAATGTTCATCCAATGACACAAAACACCTATTGGATACATAAGATTGGTTGAAAACCCTAATTGGACAAGAATTAGCCTAGGGAGGACGAAAATCACTTAATTGTTCATCCAATGACACAAACACACCTATTGGATGCACAAGATTGGTTAGAAACCCTAATTGGACAAGAATAAGCCTAGGGAGGTCGAAAATGACCTAATTGTTCATCCAATGACACAAACACAACAATTGGATGCACAAGATTGGTTAGAAACCCTAATTGGACAAGCATAAGCCTAGGGAGGTCGAAAATGACCTAATTGTTCATCCAATGACACAAACACAACTATTGGATGCACAAGATTGGTTAGAAACCCTAATTGGACAA
Organism: Cicer judaicum; assembly: GCA_037974835.1. Lineage (NCBI taxonomy): Eukaryota > Viridiplantae > Streptophyta > Magnoliopsida > Fabales > Fabaceae > Cicer > Cicer judaicum. The sequence continues at coordinate 244,749 of JBBPBS010000934.1, forward strand.
GCATAAGCCTAGGGAGGATGAAAAACGACCTAAATGTTCATCCAATGACACAAAACACCTATTGAATGAACAATATTGGTTAAAATCCCTAATTGGACAAGATTAAGTGTAGGGAGGACGAAAATGACCTAAATATTCATCCAACGACACAAAACACATATTGGATGCACAAGATTACAAGATTGGTTAAAAACCCTAATTGGATAAGAATTAGCCTAGGGATGACGAAAATGACCTAAATATTCATCCAATGACACAAAAACACCAAAAGGATGCACAAGATTGGTTAAAACCCCTAATTGGAAAAGAATTAGCCTACGGAGTTCGAAAATGACCTAAATGTTTATCCAATGACACAAAAACACCTAATGGATGGACAAGATTGGTTAGAAACCCTAATTAGACAAGATTAAGTTTAAGGAGGTCGAAAATGATCTAATTGTTCATCCAATGACACAAAACACCTATTGGATGCACAAGATTGGTTAAAAACCCGAATTGGACAAAATTAAGTGTAGGGAGGACGAAAATGACCTAAATATTCATCCAATGACACAAAACACCTATTGGATGCCCAAGATTGGTTAAAACCCCTAATTGTACTAGAATTAGCCTAGGGAGGACGAAAATAACCTAAATGGTCATCCAATGACACAAAAACACCTAATGGATGCAAAAGATTGGTTAAAAACCCTAATTGGACAAGATTAAGTGTAGGGAGGACGAAAATGACCTAAATGTTCATCCAATGACACAAAACACCTATTGGATGCAAAAGATTAGTTAAAAACCCTAATTGGACAAGAATTAGCCTAGGGAGGACGAAAATGACATAAATGTTCATCCAATGACACAAAAACACCTAATGGATGCACAAGATTGGTTGAAAACCCTAATTGGACTACATTAAGTGTAGGGAGGACGCAAATGACCTAAATGTTCATCCAATGACACGAAACACCTATTGGATGCACAAGATTGGTTAAAAACCCTAATTGGACAAGAATTAGCCTAGGGAGGACGAAAATGACCTAATTGTTGATCCAATGACACAAAAACACCTATTGGATGCACAAGATTGGTTAGAAACCCTAATTGGACAAGATTAAGTGTAGGGAGGTCGAAAATGACATAAAGTTCATCCAATGACACAAACACATCTATTGGATGCACAAGATTGGTTAAAAATCGTAATTGGACAAGAATAAGCCTAGGGAGGACAAAAATGACCTAAATGTTCATCCAATGACACAAAAACACCTAATGCATGCACAAGATTAGTTAAAAACCCTAATTGGACAAGATTAAGTGTAGGGAGGACGAAAATCACCTAAATGTTCATCCAATGACACAAAACACGTATTGGATGCATAAGATTGGTTAAAAACCCTAATTGGATAAGAATTAGCCTAGGTATGACGTAAATGACATAAATGTTCATCCAATGACACAAAAAAACCTAATGGATGTACAAGAATGGTTAAAAACCCTAATTGGACTACATTAAGTGTAGGGAGGACGAAAATGTCCTAAATGTTCATCCAATGACACAAAACACCTATTGGATACACAAGATTGGTTAAAAACCCTAATTGGACAAGAATTAGCCAGGGAGGACGAAAATCACTTAATTGTTCATCCAATGACACAAACACACCTATTGGATGCACAAGATTGGTTAGAAACCCTAATTGGACAAGAATAAGCCTAGGGAGGTCGAAAATGACCTAATTGTTCATCCAATGACACAAACACAACTATTGGATGCACAAGATTGGTTAGAAACCCTAATTGGACAAGCATAAGCCTAGGGAGGTCGAAAATGACCTAAATGTTCATCCAATGACACAAAAACACCTAATGGATGCACAAGATTGGTTAAAAACCCTAATTGGACAAGATTAAGTTTAGGGAGGACGAAAATGACCTAAATGTTCATCCAATGACACAAAACACCTATTGGATGCACAAGATTGGTAAAAAACCCTAATTGGACAAGATTAGTGTAGGGAGGACGAAAATGACCTAAATGTTCATCGAATGACACAAAAACACCTAATGGATGCACAAGATTGGTTAAAAACCCTAATTGGACAAGAATTAGCCTAGGGAGTTCGAAAATGACCTAAATGTTCATCCAATGACACAAAAACACCTAATGGATGCACAAGATTGGTTAAAAAGCCTAATTGGACTACATTAAGTGTAGGGACGACGAAAATGACCTAAATGTTCATCCAATGACATAAAAACACCTATTGGATACGCAAGATTGGTTAAAAACACTAATTGGACAAGAATTAGCCTAGGGAGGACGAAAATGACCTAAATGTTCATCCAATGACACAAAAACACCTAATGGATGCACAAGATTGGTTAAAACCCCTAATTGGAAAAGAATTAGCCTAGGGAGTTCGAAAATGACCTAAATGTTTATCCAATGACACAAAAACACCTAATGGATGCACAAGATTGGTTAAAAACCCTAATTTGACTACATTAAGTGTAGGGAGGAAGAAAATGACCTAAATGTTGATCCAATGACACAAAACACCTATTGAATGCAAAAGATTGGTTAAAAACCCTAATTGGACAAGATTTAGCCTAGGGAGGACGAAAATGACCTAATTGTTCATCCAATGACGCAAAAACACCTATTGGATGCACAAGATTGGTTAGAAACCCTAATTGGACAAGATTAAGTGTAGGGCGGACGAAAATCACCTAAATGTTCATCCAATAACACAAAACACCTATTGGATGCACAAGAATGGTTAGAAACCCTAATTGGACAAGAATAAGACTAGGGAGGTCGAAAATGACCTAATTATTTATCGAATGACACAAACACAACAATTGGATGCACAAGATTGGTTAGAAACCCTAATTGGACAAGCATAAGACTAGGGAGGATGAAACTGACCTAAATGTTCATCCAATGACACAAAAACACCAAATGGATGAACAAGATTGGTTAGAAACCCGAATTGGACAAGATTAAGTTTAGGGAGGACGAAAATGATCTAGGTCTTCATCCAATGACACAAAACACCTATTGGATGCACAAGATTGGTTAAAAACCCTAATTGGAAAGATTAAGTGTAGGGAGGACGAAAATGACCTAAATATTCATCCAATGACACAAACAGCCCTATTGGATGCACAAGATTGGTTAAAAACCCAAATTCGACAACAATTAGCCTAGGGAGGACGAAAATGACCTAAATGTTCATTCAATGACACAAAAACACCTAATGGATGTACAAGATTGGTTAGAAACCCTAATTGGACTACATTAAGTGTAGGGATGACGAAAATGACATAAAGTTCATCCAATGACACAAACACATCTATTGGATGCACAAGATTGGTTAAAAACCCTAATTGGACAAGAATTAGCCTAGGGAGGACGAAAATGACCTAAATGTTCTCCAATGACACAAAAACACCTAATGGATGCACAGGATTGGTTAAAAACCCTAATTGAACTACATTAAGTGTAGGGAGGACGAAAATGACCTAAATGTTCATCCAATGACACAAAACACCTATTGGATACACAAGATTGGTTAAAAACCCCAATTGGACAAGAATTAGCCTACAGAGGACGAAAATGGCCTAAATGTTCATCCAATGACACAAACACAACTATTGGATGGACAAGATTGGTTAGAAACCCTAATTGGACAAGCATAAGACTAGGGAGGATGAAAATGACCTAAATGTTCATCCAATGACACAAAAACACCTAATGGATGCACAAGATTGGTTAGAAACTCTAATTGGACAAGATTATGTTTAGGGAGGTCCAAAATGATCTAATTGTTCATCCAATGACACAAAAGACCTATTGGATGCACAAGATTGGTTAAAAACCCGAATTGGACAAGATTAAGTGTAGGGAGGACGAAAATGAGCTAAATATTCATCCAATGACACAAAACACCTATTGGATGCACAAGATTGGTTAAAACCCCTAATTGTACTAGAATTAGCCTAGGGAGGACGAAAATAACCTCAATGTTCATCCAATGACACAAAAACACCTAATGAATGCACAAGATTGGTTAAAAACCCTAATTGCACAAGATTAAGTGTAGGGAGGACGAAAATGACCTAAATGTTCATCCAATGACACAAAACACCTATTGGATGCAAAAGATTAGTTAAAAACCCTAATTGGACAAGAATTAGCCTAGGGATGACGAAAATGACCTAAATGTTCATCCAATGACACAAAAACACCTAATGGATGCACAAGAATGGTTAAAAACCCTAATTGGACTACATTAAGATTAGGAAGGACGAAAATGACCTAAATGTTCATCCAATGACACAAAACACCTATTGGATGCACAAGATTGGTTAAAAACGATAATTGGAAAAGAATTAGCCGAGGGAGGACGAAAATAACCTAAATGTTTATCCAATGTCACAAAAACACCTAATGGATGCACAAGATTGGTTGAAAACCCTAATTGGACTACATTAAGTGTAGGGAGGACGCAAATGACCTAAATGTTCATCCAATGACACGAAACACCTATTGGATGCACAAGATTGGTTAAAAACCCTAATTGGACAAGAATTAGCCTAGGGAGGACGAAAATGACCTAATTGTTCATCCAATGACACAAAAACACCTATTGGATGCACAAGATTGGTTAGAAACCCTAATTGGACAAGATTAAGTGTCGGGAGGTCGAAAATGACATAAAGTTCATCCAATGACACAAACACATCTATTGGATGCACAAGATTGGTTAAAAATCCTAATTGGACAAGAATTAGCCTAGGGAGGACAAAAATGACCTAAATGTTCATCCAATGACACAAAAACACCTAATGCATGCACAAGATTAGTTAAAAACCCTAATTGGACAAGATTAAGTGTAGGGAGGACGAAAATCACCTAAATGTTCATCCAATGACACAAAACACGTATTGGATGCATAAGATTGGTTAAAAACCCCAATTCGATAAGAATCAGCCTAGCTATGACGTAAATGACATAAATGTTCATCCAATGACACAAAAACACCTAATGGATGTACAAGAATGGTTAAAAACCCTAATTGGACTACATTAAGTGTGGGGAGGACGAAAATGACCTAAATGTTCATCCAATGACACAAAACACCTATTGGATGCACAAGATTGGTTAAAAACCCTAATTGGACAAGAATTAGCCTAGGGAGGACGAAAATCACTTAATTGTTCATCCAATGACACAAACACACCTATTGGATGCACAAGATTGGTTAGAAACCCTAATTGGACAAGAATAAGCCTAGCGAGGTCGAAAATGACCTAATTGTTCATCCAATGACACAAATACAACAATTGGATGCACAAGATTGGTTAGAAACCCTAATTGGACAAGCATAAGCCTAGGGAGGTCGAAAATGACCTAATTGTTCATCCAATGACACAAACACAACTATTGGATGCACAAGATTAGTTAGAAACCCTAATTGGACAAGCATAAGCCTAGGGAGGATGAAAAACGACCTAAATGTTCATCCAATGACACAAAACACCTATTGGATGGACAAGATTGGTTAAAAACCCTAATTGGACAAGAATTAGCCTAGGACGGACAAAAATGACCTAAATGTTCATCCAATGACACAAAAACACCTAATGGATGCACAAGATTGGTTAAAAACCCTAATTGGACAAGAATTAGCCTAGGGAGTTCGAAAATGACTTAAATGTTCATCCAATGACACAAAAACACCTAATGGATGCACAACATTGGTTAAAAACCCTATTTGGACTACATTAAGTGTAGGGAAGACGAAAATAACCTAAATGTTCATCCAATGACACAAAACACCTATTGAATGAACAATATTGGTTAAAATCCCTAATTGGACAAGATTAAGTGTAGGGAGGACGAAAATGACCTAAATATTCATCCAACGACACAAAACACATATTGGATGCACAAGATTACAAGATTGGTTAAAAACCCTAATTGGATAAGAATTAGCCTAGGGATGACGAAAATGACCTAAATATTCATCCAATGACACAAAAACACCAAAAGGATGCACAAGATTGGTTAAAACCCCTAATTGGAAAAGAATTAGCCTACGGAGTTCGAAAATGACCTAAATGTTTATCCAATGACACAAAAACACCTAATGGATGCACAAGATTGGTTAGAAACCCTAATTAGACAAGATTAAGTTTAGGGAGGTCGAAAATGATCTAATTGTTCATCCAATGACACAAAACACCTATTGGATGCACAAGATTGGTTAAAAACCCGAATTGGACAAGATTAAGTGTAGGGAGGACGAAAATGACCAAAATATTCATCCAATGACACAAAACACCTATTGGATGCACAAGATTGGTTAAAACCCCTAATTGTACTAGAATTAGCCTAGGGAGGACGAAAATAACCTAAATGGTCATCCAATGACACAAAAACACCTAATGGATGCAAAAGATTGGTTAAAAACCCTAATTGGACAAGATTAAGTGTAGGGAGGACGAAAATGACCTAAATGTTCATCCAATGACACAAAACACCTATTGGATGCAAAAGATTAGTTAAAAACCCTAATTGGACAAGAATTAGCCTAGGGAGGACGAAAATGACATAAATGTTCATCCAATCACACAAAAACACCTAATGGATGCACAAGATTGGTTGAAAACCCTAATTGGACTACATTAAGTGTAGGGAGGACGCAAATGACCTAAATGTTCATCCAATGACACGAAACACCTATTGGATGCACAAGATTGGTTAAAAACCCTAATTGGACAACAATTAGCCTAGGGAGGACGAAAATGACCTAATTGTTGATCCAATGACACAAAAACACCTATTGGATGCACAAGATTGATTAGAAACCCTAATTGGACAAGATTAAGTGTAGGGAGGTCGAAAATGACATAAAGTTCATCCAATGACACAAACACATCTATTGGATGCACAAGATTGGTTAAAAATCCTAATTGGACAAGAATAAGCCTAGGGAGGACAAAAATGACCTAAATGTTCATCCAATGACACAAAAACACCTAATGCATGCACAAGATTACTTAAAAACCCTAATTGGACAAGATTAAGTGTAGGGAGGACGAAAATCACCTAAATGTTCATCCAATGACACAAACACAACAATTGGATGCACAAGATTGGTTAGAAACCCTAATTGGACAAGCATAAGACTAGGGAGGATGAAACTAACCTAAATGTTCATCCAATGACACAAAAACACCTAATGGATGCACAACATTGGTTAGAAACCCTAATTGGACAAGATTAATTTTAGGGAGGACGAAAATCATCTAATTGTTCATCCAATGACACAAAACACCTTTTGGATGCACAAGATTGGTTAAAAACCCTAATTGGACAAGATTAAGTGTAGGGAGGACGAAAATGACCTAAATATTCATCCAATGACACAAAACACCTATTGGATGCACAAGATTGGTTAAAACCCTAATTGGACAAGAATTAGCCTAGGGAGGACGAAAATGACCTAAATGTTCATCCAATGACACAAAAACACCTAATGGATGCACAACATTGGTTAAAAACCCTAATTGGACTACATTAAGTGTAGGGACGACGAAAATGACCTAAATGTTCATCCAATGACACAAAACAGCTATTGAATGCACAAGATTGGTTAACAACCCTTATTGCACAAGAATTAGCCTAGGGAGGACGAAAATGACCTAATTGTTCATCCAATGACGCAAAAACACCTAATGGATGCACAAGATTGGTTAGAAACCCTAATTGGACAAGATTAATTTTAGGGAGGACGAAAATCATCTAATTGTTCATCCAATGACACAAAACACCTATTGGATGCACAAGATTGGTTAAAACCCTAATTGGACAAGAATTAGCCTAGGGAGGACGAAAATGACCTAAATGTTCATCCAATGACACAAAAACACCTAATGGATGCACAACATTGGTTAAAAACCCTAATTGGACTACATTAAGTGTAGGGACGACGAGAATGACCTAAATGTTCATCCAATGACACAGAACACCTATTGGATGTACAAGATTGGTTAGAAACCCTAATAGGACATGATTAAGTGTATGGAGGTCGAGAATGACATAAAGTTCATCCAATGACACAAACACACCTATTGGATGCACAAGATTGGTTAGAAACCCTAATTGGACTAGATTAAGTGTAGGGAGGTCGAGAATGACATAAAGTTCATCCAATGACACAAACACACCTATTGGATGCACAAGATTGGTTAGAAACCCTAATTGGACAAGAATTAGCCTAGGGAGGATGAAAATGACCTAAATGTTCATCCAATGACACAAAAACACCTAATGGATGCACAACATTGGTTAAAAACCCTAATTGGACTACATTAAGTGTAGGGAGGACGAAAATGACCTAAATGTTCATCCAATGACACAAAAACACCTAATGGATGCACAAGATTGGTTAAAAACCCTAATTGGACTACATTAAGTGTAGGGAGGACGAAAATGACCTAAATGTTCATCCAATGACACAAAAACACCTAATGGATGCACAAGATTGGTTAAAAATCCTAATTGGACTACATTAAGTGTAAAGAGGACGAAAATTACCTAAATGTTCATCCAATGACACAAAACACCTATTGAATGCACAACATTGGTTAAAAACCCTAATTGGACAAGAATTAGCCTAGGGAGGACGAAAATGACCTAAATGTTCATCCAATGACACAAAAACACCTAATGGATGCACAAGATTGGTTAAAAATCCTAATTGGACTACATTAAGTGTAGGGAGGACGAAAATGAACTAAATGTTCATCCAACGACCCAAAACACCTATTGGATGCACAAGATTGGTTAGAAACCATAATTGGACAAGCATAAGCCTAGGGAGGTCGAAAATGACCTAATTGTTCATCCAATGACACAAACACAACTATTGGATGCACAAGATTGGTTAGAAACCCTAATTGGACAAGGATAAGCCTAGGGAGGATGAAAATGACCTAAATGTTCTTCCAATGACACAAAACACCTATTAGATGCACAAGATTGGTTAAAAACCCTAATTGGATAAGAATTAGCCTAGGGAGGACGAAAATGACCTAAATGTTCATCCAATGACCCAAAAACACCTAATGGATGCACAAGATTGGTTAAAAACCCTAATTGGACTACATTAAGTGTAGGGAGGACGATAATGACCTAAATGTTCATCCAATGACACAAAACACCTATTGGATGCACAAGATTGGTTAAAAACCCTAATTGGACAAGAATTAGCCTAGGGAGGACGAAAATGACCTAATTGTTCATCCAATGACACAAAAACACCTATTGGATGCACAAGATTGGTTAGAAACCCTAATTGGACAAGATTAAGTTTAGGGAGGACGAAAATGACCTAAATGTTCATCTAATGACGCAAAACACCTATGGGATGCACAAGATTGGTTAAAAACCCTAATTGGACAAGAATTAGCCTAGGGAGGACGAAAATGACCTAATTGTTCATCCAATGACACAAAAACACCTATTGGATGCACAAGATTGGTTAGAAACCCTAATTGGACAAGATTAAGTTTAGGGAGGATGAAAATTACCGAAATTTTCATCCAATGACACAAAAACACCAATTGGATGCACAAGATTGGTTAGAAACCCTTATTGGACAAGATTAAGTTTAGGGAGGACGAAAATGACCTAAATGTTCATCCAATGACACAAAACACCTATTGGATGCACAAGATTGGTTAAAAACCCTAATTGGACAAGAATTAGCCTAGGGAGGACGAAAATGACCTAATTGTTGATCCAATGACACAAAAACACCTATTGGATGCACAAGATTGGTTAGAAACCCTAATTGGACAAGATTAAGTGTAGGGAGGTCGAAAATGACATAAAGTTCATCCAATGACACAAAAACATCTATTGGATGCACAAGATTGGTTAAAAATCCTAATTGGACAAGAATAAGCCTAGGGAGGACAAAAATGACCTAAATGTTCATCCAATGACACAAAAACACCTAATGCATGCACAAGATTAGTTAAAAACCCTAATTGGACAAGATTAAGTGTAGGGAGGACGAATATCACCTAAATGTTCATCCAATGACACAAAACACGTATTGGATGCATAAGATTGGTTAAAAACCCCTATTGGATAAGAATCAGCCTAGCTATGACGTAAATGACATAAATGTTCATCCAATGACACAAAAACACCTAATGGATGTACAAGAATGGTTAAAAACCCTAATTGGACTACATTAAGTGTGGGGAGGACGAAAATGACCTAAATGTTCTTCCAATGACACAAAACACCTATTGGATACACAAGATTGGTTAAAAACCCTAATTGGACAAGAATTAGCCTAGGGAGGACGAAAATCACTTAATTGTTCATCCAATGACACAAACACACCTATTGGATGCACAAGATTGGTTAGAAACCCTAATTGGACAAGAATAAGCCTAGGGAGGTCGAAAATGACCTAATTGTTCATCCAATGACACAAACACAACTATTGGATGCACAAGATTGGTTAGAAACCCTAATTGGACAAGGATAAGCCTAGGGAGGATGAAAATGACCTAAATGTTCATCCAATGACACAAAAACACCTAATGGATGCACAAGATTGGTTAAAAACCCTAATTGGACTACATTAAGTGTAGGGAGGACGAAAATGACCTAAATGTTCATCCAATGACACAAAACACCTATTGGATATACAAGATTGGTTAAAAACCCTAATTGGACAAGAATTAGCCTAGGGAGGACGACAATGACCTAAATGTTCATCCAATGACGCAAAAACACCTATTGGATGCACAAGATTGGTTAGAAACCCTAATTAGACAAGAACTAGCCTAGGGAGGACGAAAATGACCTAAATGTTCATCCAATGACGCAAAAACACCTATTGGATGCACAAGATTGGTTAGAAACCCTAATTGGACAAGAATAAGCCTAGGGAGGTCGAAAATGACCTAATTATTCATCCAATGACACAAACACAACAATTGGATGCAAAAGATTGGTTAGAAACCCTAATTGGACAAGCATAAGACTAGGGAGGATGAAACTAACCTAAATGTTCATCCAATGACACAAAAACACCTAATGGATGCACAAGATTGGTTAGAAACCCTAATTGGACAAGATTAATTATAGGGAGGACGAAAATCATCTAATTGTTCATCCAATGACACAAAACACCTATTGGATGCACAAGATTGGTTAAAAACCCTAATTGGACAAGATTAAGTGTAGGGATGACGAAAATGACCTAAATATTCATCCAATGACACAAAACACCTATTGGATGCACAAGATTGGTTAAAACCCTAATTGGACAAGAATTAGCCTAGGGAGGACGAAAATGACCTAAATGTTCATCCAATGACACAAAAACACCTAATGGATGCACAACATTGGTTAAAAACCCTAATTGGACTACATTAAGTGTAGGGACGACGAGAATGACCTGAATGTTCATCCAATGACACAAAACACCTATTGGATGCACAAGATTGGTTAGAAACCCTAATAGGACAAGATTAAGTGTATGGAGATCGAGAATGACATAAAGTTCATCCAATGACACAAACACACCTATTGGATGCACAAGATTGGTTAAAAACCCTAATTGGACAAGATTAAGTGTAGGGAGGACGAAAATGACCTAAATATTCATCCAATGACACAAAACACCTATTGGATGCACAAGATTGGTTAAAACCCTAATTGGACAAGAATTAGCCTAGGGAGGACGAAAATGACCTAAATGTTCATCCAATGACACAAAAACACCTAATGGATGCACAACATTGGTTAAAAACCCTAATTGGACTACATTAAGTGTAGGGACGACGAAAATGACCTAAATGTTCATCCAATGACACAAAACAGCTATTGAATGCACAAGATTGGTTAACAACCCTTATTGCACAAGAATTAGCCTAGGGAGGACGAAAATGACCTAATTATTCATCCAATGACGCAAAAACACCTAATGGATGCACAAGATTGGTTAGAAACCCTAATTGGACAAGATTAATTTTAGGGAGGACGAAAATCATATAATTGTTCATCCAATGACACAAAACACCTATTGGATGCACAAGATTGGTTAAAACCCTAATTGGACAAGAATTAGCCTAGGGAGGACGAAAATGACCTAAATGTTCATCCAATGACACAAAAACACCTAATGGATGCATAACATTGGTTAAAAACCCTAATTGGACTACATTAAGTGTAGGGACGACGAGAATGACCTAAATGTTCATCCAATGACACAGAACACCTATTGGATGTACAAGATTGGTTAGAAACCCTAATAGGACAAGATTAAGTGTATGGAGGTCGAGAATGACATAAAGTTCATCCAATGACACAAACACACCTATTGGATGCACAAGATTGGTTAGAAACCCTAATTGGACTAGATTAAGTGTACGGAGGTCGAGAATGACATAAAGTTCATCCAATGACACAAACACACCTATTGGATGCACAAGATTGGTTAAAAACCCTAATTGGACAAGAATTAGCCTAGGGAGGATGAAAATGACCTAAATGTTCATCCAATGACACAAAAACACCTAATGGATGCACAAGATTGGTTAAAAACCCTAATTGGACTACATTAAGTGTAGGGAGGACGAAAATGACCTAAATGTTCATCCAATGACACAAAAACACCTAATGGATGCACAAGATTGGTTAAAAACCCTAATTGGACTACATTAAGTGTAGGGAGGACGAAAATGACCTAAATGTTCATCCAATGACACAAAACACCTATTGGATATACAAGATTGGTTAAAAACCCTAATTGGACAAGAATTAGCCTAGGGAGGACGAAAATGACCAAAATGTTCATCCAATGACGCAAAAACACCTATTGGATGCACAAGATTGGTTAGAAACCCTAATTAGACAAGAACTAGCCTAGGGAGGACGAAAATGACCTAAATGTTCATCCAATGACGCAAAAACACCTAATGGATGCACAAGATTGGTTAGAAACCCTAATTGGACAAGAATAAGCCTAGGGAGGTCGAAAATGACCTAATTGTTCATCCAACGACACAAACACAACAATTGGATGCACAAGATTGGTTAGAAACCCTAATTGGACAAGCATAAGAATAGGGAGGATGAAACTAACCTAAATGTTCATCCAATGACACAAAAACACCTAATGGATGCACAAGATTGGTTAGAAACCCTAATTGGACAAGATTAATTTTAGGGAGGACGAAAATCATCTAATTGTTCATCCAATGACACAAAACACCTTTTGGATGCACAAGATTGGTTAAAAACCCTAATTGGACAAGATTAAGTGTAGGGTGGACGAAAATGACCTAAATGTTCATCCAATGACACAAAACAACTATTGAATGCACAAGATTGGTTAAAAACCCTTATTGCACAAGAATTAGCCTAGGGAGGACGAAAATGACCTAAATGTTCATCCAATGACACAAAAACACCTAATGGATGCACAACATTGGTTAAAAACCCTAATTGGACTACATTAAGTGTAGGGACGACGAGAATGACCTAAATGTTCATCCAATGACACAGAACACCTATTGGATGTACAAGATTGGTTAGAAACCCTAATAGGACATGATTAAGTGTATGGAGGTCGAGAATGACATAAAGTTCATCCAATGACACAAACACACCTATTGGATGCACAAGATTGGTTAGAAACCCTAATTGGACTAGATTAAGTGTAGGGAGGTCGAGAATGACATAAAGTTCATCCAATGACACAAACACACCTATTGGATGCACAAGATTGGTTAGAAACCCTAATTGGACAAGAATTAGCCTAGGGAGGATGAAAATGACCTAAATGTTCATCCAATGACACAAAAACACCTAATGGATGCACAACATTGGTTAAAAACCCTAATTGGACTACATTAAGTGTAGGGAGGACGAAAATGACCTAAATGTTCATCCAATGACACAAAAACACCTAATGGATGCACAAGATTGGTTAAAAACCCTAATTGGACTACATTAAGTGTAGGGAGGACGAAAATGACCTAAATGTTCATCCAATGACACAAAAACACCTAATGGATGCACAAGATTGGTTAAAAATCCTAATTGGACTACATTAAGTGTAAAGAGGACGAAAATTACCTAAATGTTCATCCAATGACACAAAACACCTATTGAATGCACAACATTGGTTAAAAACCCTAATTGGACAAGAATTAGCCTAGGGAGGACGAAAATGACCTAAATGTTCATCCAATGACACAAAAACACCTAATGGATGCACAAGATTGGTTAAAAATCCTAATTGGACTACATTAAGTGTAGGGAGGACGAAAATGAACTAAATGTTCATCCAACGACCCAAAACACCTATTGGATGCACAAGATTGGTTAGAAACCATAATTGGACAAGCATAAGCCTAGGGAGGTCGAAAATGACCTAATTGTTCATCCAATGACACAAACACAACTATTGGATGCACAAGATTGGTTAGAAACCCTAATTGGACAAGGATAAGCCTAGGGAGGATGAAAATGACCTAAATGTTCTTCCAATGACACAAAACACCTATTAGATGCACAAGATTGGTTAAAAACCCTAATTGGATAAGAATTAGCCTAGGGAGGACGAAAATGACCTAAATGTTCATCCAATGACCCAAAAACACCTAATGGATGCACAAGATTGGTTAAAAACCCTAATTGGACTACATTAAGTGTAGGGAGGACGATAATGACCTAAATGTTCATCCAATGACACAAAACACCTATTGGATGCACAAGATTGGTTAAAAACCCTAATTGGACAAGAATTAGCCTAGGGAGGACGAAAATGACCTAATTGTTCATCCAATGACACAAAAACACCTATTGGATGCACAAGATTGGTTAGAAACCCTAATTGGACAAGATTAAGTTTAGGGAGGACGAAAATGACCTAAATGTTCATCTAATGACGCAAAACACCTATGGGATGCACAAGATTGGTTAAAAACCCTAATTGGACAAGAATTAGCCTAGGGAGGACGAAAATGACCTAATTGTTCATCCAATGACACAAAAACACCTATTGGATGCACAAGATTGGTTAGAAACCCTAATTGGACAAGCATAAGCCTAGGGAGGATGAAAATGACCTAAATGTTTATCCGATGACACAAAAGCACCTATTGGATGCACAAGATTGGTTAAAAACCCTAATTGGACAAGATTAAGTGTAGGGAGGACGAAAATGACCTAAACATTCATCCAATGACACAAAAACACCTGTTGCATGCACAAGATTGGTTAAAAACCAAAATTGGACATGATTAAGTGTAGGGAGGACGAAAATGACTTAAATGTTCATCCAATGACACAAAACACCTATTGGATGCACAAGATTGGTTAAAAACCCTAATTGGACAAGAATTAGCCTAGGGAGGACGAAAATGACCTAATTGTTCATCCAATGACACAAAAACACCTATTGGATGCACAAGATTGGTTAGAAACCCTAATTGGAAGAGATTAAGTTTAGGGAGGACTAAAATGACATCAATGTTCATCCAATGAGACAAAAACAACAATTGGATGCACAAGATTGGTTAGAAACCCTAATTGGACAAGATTAAGCGTAGGGAGGACGAAAATGACCTAAATGTTCATCCAATGACACAAAACACCTATTGGATGCACAAGATTGGTTAAAAACCCTAATTGGACAAGAATTAGCCTAGGGAGGACGAAAATGACCTAATTGTTCATCCAATGACACAAAACACCTATTGGATCCACAAGATTGGTTTAAAACACTAATTGGACAAGATTAAGTGTAGGGAGGACGAAAATGACCTAAATGATCATGCAATGACACAAAACACCTATTGGATGCACAAGATTGGTTAAAAACCCTAATTGGACAAGAATTAGCCTAGGGAAGACGAAAATGACCTAAATGTTCATCCAATGACACAAAAACACCTAATGGATGCACAAGATTGGTTAAAAACCCTAATTGGACTACATTAAGTGTAGGGAGGACGAAAATGACCTAAATGTTCATCCAATGACACAAAACACCTATTGGATACACAAGATTGGTTAAAAACCCTAATTGGACAAGAATTAGCCTAGGGAGGACGAAAATCACTTAATTGTTCATCCAATGACACAAACACACCTATTGGATGCACAAGATTGGTTAGAAACCCTAATTGGACAAGCATAAGCCTAGGGAGGTAGAAAATGACCTAATTGTTCATCCAATGACACAAACACAACTATTGGATGCACAAGATTGGTTAGAAACCCTAATTGGACAAGCATAAGCCTAGGGAGGATGAAAAACGACCTAAATGTTCATCCAATGACACAAAACACCTATTGGATGGACAAGATTGGTTAAAAACCCTAATTGGACAAGAATTAGCCTAGGGAGGATGAAAATGACCTAAATGTTCATCCAATGTCACAAAAACACCTAATGGATGCACAAGATTGGTTAAAAACCCTAATTGGACTACATTAAGTGTAGGGAGGACGAAAATAACCTAAATGTTCATCCAATGACACAAAAACACCTAATGGATGCACAAGATTGGTTAAAAACCCTAATTGGACTACATTAAGTGTAGGGAGGACGAATATAACCTAAATGTTCATCCAATGACACAAAACACCTATTGATTGCACAAGATCGGTTAAAAACCCTAATTTGACAAGAATTAGCCTAGGGAGGACGAAAATGACTTAATTGTTCATCCAATGACACAAACACACCTATTGGATGCACAAGATTGGTTACAAACCCTAATTGGACAAGAATAAGCCTAGGGAGGACGAAAATGACCTAAATGTTCATCCAATGACACAAAACACCTATTGGATGGACAAGATTGGTTAAAAACACTTATTGGACAAGAATTAGCCTAGGGAGGATGAAAATGACCTAAATGTTCATCCAATGACACAAAAACACCTAATGGATGCACAAGATTGGTTAAAAACCCTAATTGGACAAGATTAAGTTTAGGGAGGACGAAAATGACCTAAATGTTCATCCAATGACACAAAACACCTATTGGATGCACAAGATTGGTTAAAAACCCTAATTGGACAAGATTAGTGTAGGGAGGACGAAAATGACCTAAATGTTCATCGAATGACACAAAAACACCTAATGGATGCATAAGATTGGTTAAAAACCCTAGTTGGACAAGAATTAGCCTAGGGAGTTCGAAAATGACCTAAATGTTCATCCAATGACACAAAAACACCAAAAGGATGCACAAGATTGGTTAAAACCCCTAATTGGAAAAGAATTAGCCTACGGAGTTCGAAAATGACCTAAATGTTTATCCAATGACACAAAAACACCTAATGGATGGACAAGATTGGTTAGAAACCCTAATTAGACAAGATTAAGTTTAGGGAGGTCGAAAATGATCTAATTGTTCATCCAATGACACAAAACACCTATTGGATGCACAAGATTGGTTAAAAACCCGAATTGGACAAAATTAAGTGTAGGGAGGACGAAAATGACCTAAATATTCATCCAATGACACAAAACACCTATTGGATGCACAAGATTGGTTAAAACCCCTAATTGTACTAGAATTAGCCTAGGGAGGACGAAAATAACCTAAATGGTCATCAAATGACACAAAAACACCTAATGGATGCAAAAGATTGGTTAAAAACCCTAATTGGACAAGATTAAGTGTAGGGAGGACGAAAATGACCTAAATGTTCATCCAATGACACAAAACACCTATTGGATGCAAAAGATTAGTTAAAAACCCTAATTGGACAAGAATTAGCCTAGGGAGGACGAAAATGACATAAATGTTCATCCAATGACACAAAAACACCTAATGGATGCACAAGATTGGTTGAAAACCCTAATTGGACTACATTAAGTGTAGGGAGGACGCAAATGACCTAAATGTTCATCCAATGACACGAAACACCTATTGGATGCACAAGATTGGTTAAAAACCCTAATTGGACAAGAATTAGCCTAGGGAGGACGAAAATGACCTAATTGTTGATCCAATGACACAAAAACACCTATTGGATGCACAAGATTGGTTAGAAACCCTAATTGGACAAGATTAAGTGTAGGGAGGTCGAAAATGACATAAAGTTCATCCAATGACACAAACACATCTATTGGATGCACAAGATTGGTTAATAATCCTAATTGGACAAGAATAAGCCTAGGGAGGACAAAAATGACCTAAATGTTCATCCAATGACACAAAAACACCTAATGCATGCACAAGATTAGTTAAAAACCCTAATTGGACAAGATTAAGTGTAGGGAGGACGAAAATCACCTAAATGTTCATCCAATGACACAAAACACGTATTGGATGCATAAGATTGGTTAAAAACCCTAATTGGATAAGAATTAGCCTAGGTATGACGTAAATGACATAAATGTTCATCCAATGACACAAAAAAACCTAATGGATGTACAAGAATGGTTAAAAACCCTAATTGGACTACATTAAGTGTAGGGAGGACGAAAATGACCTAAATGTTCATCCAATGACACAAAACACCTATTGGATACACAAGATTGGTTAAAAACCCTAATTGGACAAGAATTAGCCTAGGGAGGAAGAAAATCACTTAATTGTTCATCCAATGACACAAACACACCTATTGGATGCACAAGATTGGTTAGAAACCCTAATTGGACAAGAATAAGCCTAGGGAGGTCGAAAATGACCTAATTGTTCATCCAATGACACAAACACAACTATTGGATGCACAAGATTGGTTAGAAACCCTAATTGGACAAGCATAAGCCTAGGGAGGTCGAAAATGACTTAAATGTTCATCCAATGACACAAAAACACCTAATGGATGCACAAGATTGGTTAAAAACCCTAATTGGACAAGATTAAGTTTAGGGAGGACGAAAATGACCTAAATGTTCATCCAATGACACAAAACACCTATTGGATGCACAAGATTGGTTAAAAACCCTAATTGGACAAGATTAGTGTAGGGAGGACGAAAATGACCTAAATGTTCATCCAATGACACAAAAACACCTAATGGATGCATAAGATTGGTTAAAAACCCTAATTGGACAAGAATTAGCCTAGGGAGTTCGAAAATGACCTAAATGTTCATCCAATGACACAAAAATACCTAATGGATGCACAAGATTGGTTAAAATGCCTAATTGGACTACATTAAGTGTAGGGACGACGAAAATGACCTAAATGTTCATCCAATGACACAAAAACACCTATTGGATACGCAAGATTGGTTAAAAACACTAATTGGACAAGAATTAGCCTAGGGAGGACGAAAATGACCTAAATGTTCATCCAATGACACAAAAACACCTAATGGATGCACAAGATTGGTTAAAACCCCTAATTGGAAAAGAATTAGCCTAGGGAGTTCGAAAATGACCTAAATGTTTATCCAATGACACAAAAACACCTAATGGATGCACAAGATTGGTTAAAAACCCTAATTTGACTACATTAAGTGTAGGGAGGAAGAAAATGACCTAAATGTTGATCCAATGACACAAAACACCTATTGAATGCAAAAGATTGGTTAAAAACCCTAATTGGACAAGATTTAGCCTAGGGAGGACGAAAATGACCTAATTGTTCATCCAATGACGCAAAAACACCTATTGGATGTACAAGATTGGTTAGAAACCCTAATTGGACAAGATTAAGTGTAGG
This sequence comes from Cicer judaicum, assembly GCA_037974835.1. NCBI lineage: Eukaryota > Viridiplantae > Streptophyta > Magnoliopsida > Fabales > Fabaceae > Cicer > Cicer judaicum. The sequence continues at coordinate 264,483 of JBBPBS010000934.1, forward strand.
GCGGACGAAAATCACCTAAATGTTCATCCAATAACACAAAACACCTATTGGATGCACAAGAATGGTTAGAAACCCTAATTGGACAAGAATAAGACTAGGGAGGTAGAAAATGACCTAATTATTTATCGAATGACACAAACACAACATTTGGATGCACAAGATTGGTTAGAAACCCTAATTGGACAAGCATAAGACTAGGGAGGATGAAACTGACCTAAATGTTCATCCAATGACACCAAAACACCAAATGGATGAACAAGATTGGTTAGAAACCCTAATTGGACAAGATTAAGTTTAGGGAGGACGAAAATGATCTAGTTGTTCATTTAATGACACAAAACACCTATTGGATGCACAAGATTGGTTAAAAACCCTAATTGGAAAGATTAAGTGTAGAGAGGACGAAAATGACCTAAATATTCATCCAATGACACAAACACACCTATTGGATGCACAAGATTGGTTAAAAACCCAAATTCGACAACAATTAGCCTAGGGAGGACGAAAATGACCTAAATTTTTCATCCAATGACACAAAAACACCTAATGGATGTGCAAGATTGGTTAAAAACCCTAATTGGACAAGATTAAGTGTAGGGAGGACGAAAATGACCTAAATGTTCATCCAATGACACAAAACACCTATTGGATGCAAAAGATTAGTTAAAAACCCTAATTGGACAAGAATTAGCCTAGGGAGGACGACAATGACCTAAATGTTCATCCAATGACACAAACACAACTATTGGATGGACAAGATTGGTTAGAAACCCTAATTGGACAAGCATAAGACTATGGAGGATGAAAATGACCTAAATATTCATCCAATGACACAAAAACACCTAATGGATGCACAAGATTGGTTAGAAACTCTAATTGGACAAGATTATGTTTAGGGAGGTCCAAAATGATCTAATTGTTCATCCAATGACACAAAACACCTATTGGATGCACAAGATTGGTTAAAAACCCGAATTGGACAAGATTAAGTGTAGGGAGGACGAAAATGACCTAAATATTCATCCAATGACACAAAACACCTATTGGATGCACAAGATTGGTTAAAACCCCTAATTGTACTAGAATTAGCCTAGGGAGGACGAAAATAACCTAAATGTTCATCCAATGACACAAAAACACCTAATGGATGCACAAGATTGGTTAAAAACCCTAATTGGACAAGATTAAGTGTAGGGAGGACGAAAATGACCTAAATGTTCATCCAATGACACAAAAACACATATTGGATGCACAACATGGGTTAAAACCCCTAATTGGACAAGAATTAGCCTACGGAGGACGAAAATGACCTAATTGTTCATCCAATGACACAAAAACACCTAATGGTTGCACAAGATTGGTTAAAAACCCTAATTGGACTACATTAAGTGTAGGGAGGACGAAAATGACCTAAATGTTCATCCAATGACACAAAACACCTATTGGATATACAAGATTGGTTAAAAACCCTAATTGGACAAGAATTAGCCTAGGGAGGACGAAAATGACCTAAATGTTCATCCAGTGACGGAAAAACACTTATTGGATGCACAAGATTGGTTAGAAACCCTAATTAGACAAGAACTAGCCTAGGGAGGGCGAAAATGACCTAAATGTTCATCCAATGACGCAAAAACACCTATTGGATGCACAAGATTGGTTAGAAACCCTAATTGGACAAGAATAAGCCTAGGGAGGTCGAAAATGACCTAATTGTTCATCCAACGACACAAACACAACAATTGGATGCACAAGATTGGTTAGAAACCCTAATTGGACAAGCATAAGAATAGGGAGGATGAAACTAACCTAAATGTTCATCCAATGACACAAAAACACCTAATGGATGCACAAGATTGGTTAGAAACCCTAATTGGACAAGATTAATTTTAGGGAGGACGAAAATCATCTAATTGTTCATCCAATGACACAAAACACCTTTTGGATGCACAAGATTGGTTAAAAACCCTAATTGGACAAGATTAAGTGTAGGGTGGACGAAAATGACCTAAATGTTCATCCAATGACACAAAACAACTATTGAATGCACAAGATTGGTTAAAAACCCTTATTGCACAAGAATTAGCCTAGGGAGGACGAAAATGACCTAATTGTTCATCCAATGACACAAAAACACCTAATGGATGCACAAGATTGGTTAGAAACCCTAATTGGACAAGATTAATTTTAGGGAGGACGAAAATCATCTAATTGTTCATCCAATGACACAAAACACCTATTGGATGCACAAGATTGGTTAAAACCCTAATTGGACAAGAATTAGCCTAGGGAGGACGAAAATGACCTAAATTTTCATCCAATGACACAAAAACACCTAATGGATGCACAACATTGGTTAAAAACCCTAATTGGACTACATTAAGTGTAGCGACGACGAGAATGACCTTCATGTTCATCCAATGACACAAAACACCTATTGGATGTACAAGATTGGTTAGAAACCCTAATAGGACAAGATTAAGTGTATGGAGGTCGAGAATGACATAAAGTTCATCCAATGACACAAACACACCTATTGGATGCACAAGATTGGTTAGAAACCCTAATTGGACAAGATTAAGTGTAGGGAGGTCGAGAATGACATAAAATTCATCCAATGACACAAACACACCTATTGGATGCACAAGATTGGTTAAAAACCCTAATTGGACAAGAATTAGCCTAGGGAGGATGAAAATGACCTAAATGTTCATCCAATGACACAAAAACACCTAATGGATGCACATGATTGGTTAAAAACCCTAATTGGACTACATTAAGTGTAGGGAGGACGAAAATGACCTAAATGTTCATCCAATCACACATAACACCTATTGGATGCACAAGATTGGTTAAAAACACTTATTGGACAAGAATTAGCCTAGGGAGGACGAAAATGACCTAAATGTTCATCCAATGACACAAAACACCTATTGGATGCAAAAGATTAGTTAAAAACCCTAATTGGACAAGAATTAGCCTAGGGATGACGAAAATGACCTAAATGTTCATCCAATGACACAAAAACACCTAATGGATGCACAAGAATGGTTAAAAACCCTAATTGGACTACATTAAGATTAGGAAGGACGAAAATGACCTAAATGTTCATCCAATGACACAAAACACCTATTGGATGCACAAGATTGGTTAAAAACGATAATTGGACAAGAATTAGCCGAGGGAGGACGAAAATAACCTAAATGTTTATCCAATGTCACAAAAACACCTAATGGATGCACAAGATTGGTTGAAAACCCTAATTGGACTACATTAAGTGTAGGGAGGACGCAAATGACCTAAATGTTCATCCAATGACACGAAACACCTATTGGATGCACAAGATTGGTTAAAAACCCTAATTGGACAAGAATTAGCCTAGGGAGGACGAAAATGACCTAATTGTTCATCCAATGACACAAAAACACCTATTGGATGCACAAGATTGGTTAGAAACCCTAATTGGACAAGATTAAGTGTCGGGAGGTCGAAAATGACATAAAGTTCATCCATTGACACAAACACATCTATTGGATGCACAAGATTGGTTAAAAATCCTAATTGGACAAGAATTAGCCTAGGGAGGACAAAAATGACCTAAATGTTCATCCAATGACACAAAAACACCTAATGCATGCACAAGATTAGTTAAAAACCCTAATTGGACAAGATTAAGTGTAGGGAGGACGAATATCACCTAAATGTTCATCCAATGACACAAAACACGTATTGGATGCATAAGATTGGTTAAAAACCCCTATTGGATAAGAATCAGCCTAGCTATGACGTAAATGACATAAATGTTCATCCAATGACACAAAAACACCTAATGGATGTACAAGAATGGTTAAAAACCCTAATTGGACTACATTAAGTGTGGGGAGGACGAAAATGACCTAAATGTTCTTCCAATGACACAAAACACCTATTGGATACACAAGATTGGTTAAAAACCCTAATTGGACAAGAATTAGCCTAGGGAGGACGAAAATCACTTAATTGTTCATCCAATGACACAAACACACCTATTGGATGCACAAGATTGGTTAGAAACCCTAATTGGACAAGAATAAGCCTAGGGAGGTCGAAAATGACCTAATTATTCATCCAATGACACAAATACACCAATTGGATGCACAAGATTGGTTAGAAACCCTAATTGGACAAGCATAAGCCTAGGGAGGTAGAAAATGACCTAATTGTTCATCCAATGACACAAACACAACTATTGGATGCACAAGATTGGTTAGAAACCCTAATTGGAAAAGCATAAGCCTAGGGAGGATGAAAAACGACCTAAATGTTCATCCAATGACACAAAACACCTATTGGATGGACAAGATTGGTTAAAAACCCTAATTGGACAAGAATTAGCCTAGGACGGACAAAAATGACCTAAATGTTCATCCAATGACACAAAAACACCTAATGGATGCACAAGATTGGATAAAAACCCTAATTGGAGAAGAATTAGCCTAGGGAGTTCGAAAATGACCTAAATGTTCATCCAATGACACAAAAACACCTAATGGATGCACAAGATTGGTTAAAAACCCTATTTGGACTACATTAAGTGTAGGGAGGACGAAAATAACCTAAATGTTCATCCAATGACACAAAACACCTATTGAATGAACAATATTTGTTAAAATCCCTAATTGGACAAGATTAAGTGTAGGGAGGACGAAAATGACCTAAATATTCATCCAACGACACAAAACACATATTGGATGCACAAGATTACAAGATTGGTTAAAAACCCTAATTGGATAAGAATTAGCCTAGGGATGACGAAAATGACCTAAATATTCATCCAATGACACAAAAACACCAAAAGGATGCACAAGATTGGTTAAAACCCCTAATTGGAAAAGAATTAGCCTACGGAGTTCGAAAATGACCTAAATGTTTATCCAATGACACAAAAACACCTAATGGATGCACAAGATTGGTTAGAAACCCTAATTAGACAAAATTAAGTTTAGGGAGGTCGAAAATGATCTAATTGTTCATCCAATGACACAAAACACCTATTGGATGCACAAGATTGGTTAAAAACCCGAATTGGACAAGATTAAGTGTAGGGAGGACGAAAATGACCTAAATATTCATCCAATGACACAAAACACCTATTGGATGCACAAGATTGGTTAAAACCCCTAATTGGACAAGATTAAGTGTAGGGAGGACGAAAATGACCTAAATGTTCATCCAATGACACAAAACACCTATTGGATGCAAAAGATTAGTTAAAAACCCTAATTGGACAAGAATTAGCCTAGGGAGGACGAAAATGACATAAATGTTCATCCAATCACACAAAAACACCTAATGGATGCACAAGATTGGTTGAAAACCCTTATTGGACTACATTAAGTGTAGGGAGGACGCAAATGACCTAAATGTTCATCCAATGACACGAAACACCTATTGGATGCACAAGATTGGTTAAAAACCCTAATTGGACAAGAATTAGCCTAGGGAGGACGAAAATGACATAAATGTTCATCCAATCACACAAAAACACCTAATGGATGCACAAGATTGGTTGAAAACCCTAATTGGACAAGATTAAGTGTAGGGAGGACGAAAATGACCTAAATGTTCATCCAATGACACAAAACACCTATTGGATGCAAAAGATTAGTTAAAAACCCTAATTGGACAAGAATTAGCCTAGGGAGGACGAAAATGACATAAATGTTCATCCAATCACACAAAAACACCTAATGGATGCACAAGATTGGTTGAAAACCCTAATTGGACTACATTAAGTGTAGGGAGGACGCAAATGACCTAAATGTTCATCCAATGACACGAAACACCTATTGGATGCACAAGATTGGTTAAAAACCCTAATTGGACAAGAATTAGCCTAGGGAGGACGAAAATGACCTAATTGTTGATCCAATGACACAAAAACACCTATTGGATGCACAAGATTGGTTAGAAACCCTAATTGGACAAGATTAAGTGTAGGGAGGACGAAAATGACATAAAGTTCATCCAATGACACAAACACATCTATTGGATGCACAAGATTGGTTAAAAATCCTAATTGGACAAGAATAAGCCTAGGGAGGACAAAAATGACCTAAATGTTCATCCAATGACACAAAAACACCTAATGCATGCACAAGATTAGTTAAAAACCCTAATTGGACAAGATTAAGTGTAGGGAGGACGAAAATCACCTAAATGTTCATCCAATGACACAAAACACCTATTGGATGCACAAGATTGGTTAAAAACCCTAATTGGACAAGAATTAGCCTAGGGAGGACGAAAATGACCTAAATGTTGATCCAATGACACAAAAACACCTATTGGATGCACAAGATTGGTTAGAAACCCTAATTGGACAAGATTAAGTGTAGGGAGGTCGAAAATGACATAAAGTTCATCCAATGACACAAACACATCTATTGGATGCACAAGATTGGTTAAAAATCCTAATTGGACAAGAATAAGCCTAGGGAGGACAAAAATGACCTAAATGTTCATCCAATGACACAAAAACACCTAATGCATGCACAAGATTAGTTAAAAACCCTAATTGGACAAGATTAAGTGTAGGGAGGACGAAAATCACCTAAATGTTCATCCAATGACACGAAACACCTATTGGATGCACAAGATTGGTTAAAAACCCTAATTGGACAAGAATTAGCCTAGGGAGGACGAAAATGACCTAATTGTTGATCCAATGACACAAAAACACCTATTGGATGCACAAGATTGGTTAGAAACCCTAATTGGACAAGATTAAGTGTAGGGAGGTCGAAAATGACATAAAGTTCATCCAATGACACAAACACATCTATTGGATGCACAAGATTGGTTAAAAATCCTAATTGGACAAGAATAAGCCTAGGGAGGACAAAAATGACATAAATGTTCATCCAATGACACAAAAACACCTAATGCATGCACAAGATTAGTTAAAAACCCTAATTGGACAAGATTAAGTGTAGGGAGGACGAAAATCACCTAAATGTTCATCCAATGACACAAAACACGTATTGGATGCATAAGATTGGTTAAAAACCCTAATTGGATAAGAATTAGCCTAGGTATGACGTAAATGACATAAATGTTCATCCAATGACACAAAAAAACCTAATGGATGTACAAGAATGGTTAAAAACCCTAATTGGACTACATTAAGTGTAGGGAGGACGAAAATGACCTAAATGTTCATCCAATGACACAAAACACCTATTGGATACACAAGATTGGTTAAAAACCCTAATTGGACAAGAATTAGCCTAGGGAGGACGAAAATGACCTAAATGTTCATCCAATGACACAAAAACACCTAATGGATGCACAAGATTGGTTAAAAACCCTAATTGGACTACATTAAGTGTAGGGAGGACGAAAATGACCTAAATGTTAATCAAATGACACAAAACACCTATTGGATGCACAAGATTTGTTAAAAACCCTAATTAGACAAGAATTAGCCCAGGGAGGACGAAAATGACCTAATTGTTCATCCAAAGACACAAACACACCTATTGGATGCACATGATTGGTTAGAAACCCTAATTGGACAAGAATAAGCCTAGGGAGGTAAACAATGACCTAATTGTTCATCCAATGACACAGACACAACTATTGGCTGCACAAGATTGGTTAGAAACCCTAATTGGACAAGCATAAGCCTAGGGAGGATGAAAATGACCTAAATGTTCATCCAATGACACAAAAACACCTAATGGATGCACAAGATTGGTTAAAAACCCTAATTGGACTACATTAAGTGTAGGGAGGACGAAAATGACCTAAATGTTCATCCAATGACACAAAACACCTATTGGATATACAAGATTGGTTAAAAACCCTAATTGGACAAGAATTAGCCTAGGGAGGACGAAAATGACCAAAATGTTCATCCAATGACGCAAAAACACCTATTGGATGCACAAGATTGGTTAGAAACCCTAATTAGACAAGAACTAGCCTAGGGAGAACGAAAATGACCTAAATGTTCATCCAATGACGCAAAAACACCTATTGGATGCACAAGATTGGTTAGAAACCCTAATTGGACAAGAATAAGCCTAGGGAGGTCGAAAATGACCTAATTTTTCATCCAACGACACAAACACAACAATTGGATGCACAAGATTGGTTAGAAACCCTAATTGGACAAGCATAAGAATAGGGAGGATGAAACTAACCTAAATGTTCATCCAATGACACAAAAACACCTAATGGATGCACAAGATTGGTAAGAAACCCTAATTGGACAAGATTAATTTTAGGGAGGACGAAAATCATCTAATTGTTCATCCAACGACACAAAACACCTTTTGGATGCACAAGATTGGTTAAAAACCCTAATTGGACAAGATTAAGTGTAGGGTGGACGAAAATGACCTAAATGTTCATCCAATGACACAAAACAACTATTGAATGCACAAGATTGGTTAAAAACCCTTGTTGCACAAGAATTAGCCTAGGGAGGACGAAAATGACCTAATTGTTCATCCAATGACGCAAAAACACCTAATGGATGCACAAGATTGGTTAGAAACCCTAATTGGACAAGATTAATTTTAGGGAGGACGAAAATCATCTAATTGTTCATCCAATGACACAAAACACCTATTGGATGCACAAGATTGGTTAAAACCCTAATTGGACAAGAATTAGCCTAGGGAGGACGAAAATGACCTAAATGTTCATCCAATGACACAAAAACACCTAATGGATGCACAACATTGGTTAAAAACCCTAATTGGACTACATTAAGTGTAGCGACGACGAGAATGACCTTAATGTTCATCCAATGACACAAAACACCTATTGGATGTACAAGATTGGTTAGAAACCCTAATAGGACAAGATTAAGTGTATGGAGGTCGAGAATGACATAAAGTTCATCCAATGACACAAACACACCTATTGGATGCACAAGATTGGTTAGAAACCCTAATTGGACAAGATTAAGTGTAGGGAGGTCGAGAATGAAATAAAATTCATCCAATGACACAAACACACCTATTGGATGCACAAGATTGGTTAAAAACCCTAATTGGACAAGAATTAGCCTAGGGAGGATGAAAATGACCTAAATGTTCATCCAATGACACAAAAACACCTAATGGATGCACAAGATTGGTTAAAAACCCTAATTGGACTACATTAAGTGTAGGGAGGACGAAAATGACCTAAATGTTCATCCAATCACACATAACACCTATTGGATGCACAAGATTGGTTAAAAACACTTATTGGACAAGAATTAGCCTAGGGAGGACAAAAATGACCTAAATGTTCATCCAATGACACAAAAACACCTAATGGATGCACAAGATTGGTTAAAAACCCTAATTGGACTACATTAAGTGTAGGGAGGACGAAAATGACCTAAATGTTCATCCAATGACACAAAACACCTATTGGATATACAAGATTGGTTAAAAACCCTAATTGGACAAGAATTAGCCTAGGGAGGACGAAAATGACCAAAATGTTCATCCAATGACGCAAAAACACCTATTGGATGCACAAGATTGGTTAGAAACCCTAATTAGACAAGAACTAGCCTAGGGAGAACGAAAATGACCTAAATGTTCATCCAATGACGCAAAAACACCTATTGGATGCACAAGATTGGTTAGAAACCCTAATTGGACAAGAATAAGCCTAGGGAGGTCGAAAATGACCTAATTTTTCATCCAACGACACAAACACAACAATTGGATGCACAAGATTGGTTAGAAACCCTAATTGGACAAGCATAAGAATAGGGAGGATGAAACTAACCTAAATGTTCATCCAATGACACAAAAACACCTAATGGATGCACAAGATTGGTTAGAAACCCTAATTGGACAAGATTAATTTTAGGGAGGACGAAAATCATCTAATTGTTCATCCAATGACACAAAACACCTATTAGATGCACAAGATTGGTTAAAAACCCTAATTGGACAAGATTAAGTGTAGGGAGGACGAAAATGACCTAAATATTCATCCAATGACACAAAACACCTATTGGATGCACAAGATTGGTTAAAACCCTAATTGGACAAGAATTAGCCTAGGGAGGACGAAAATGACCTAAATGTTCATCCAATGACACAAAAACACCTAATGGATGCACAAGATTGGTTAGAAACCCTAATTGGACAAGATTAATTATAGGGAGGACGAAAATCATCTAATTGTTCATCCAATGACACAAAACACCTATTTGATGCACAAGATTGGTTAAAAACCCTAATTGGACAAGATTAAGTGTAGGGAGGACGAAAATCACCTAAATATTCATCCAATGACACAAAACACCTATTGGATGCACAAGATTGGTTAAAACCCTAATTGGACAAGAATTAGCCTAGGGAGGACGAAAATGACCTAAATGTTCATCCAATGACACAAAAACACCTAATGGATGCACAACATTGGTTAAAAACCCTAATTGGACTACATTAAGTGTAGGGACGACGAGAATGACCTAAATGTTCATCCAATGACACAAAACACCTATTGGATGTACAAGATTGGTTAGAAACCCTAATAGGACAAGATTAAGTGTATGGAGGTCGAGAATGACATAAAGTTCATCCAATGACACAAACACACCTATTGGATGCACAAGATTGGTTAAAAACCCTAATTGGACAAGAATTAGCCTAGGGAGGATGAAAATGACCTAAATGTTCATCCAATGACACAAAAAAACCTAATGGATGCACAAGATTGGTTAAAAACCCTAATTGGACTACATTAAGTGTAGGGAGGACGAAAATGACCTAAATGTTCATCCAATGACACAAAACACCTATTGGATATACAAGATTGGTTAAAAACCCTAATTGGACAAGAATTAGCCTAGGGAGGACGAAAATGACCTAAATGTTCATCCAATGACACAAAAACACCTAATGGATGCACAAGATTGGTTAAAAACCCTAATTGGACAAGCATAAGCCTAGGGAGGATGAAAATGACCTAAATGTTCATCCAATAATACAAAAACACCTTATGGATGCACAAGAATGGTTAAAAACCCTAATTGGACTACATTAAGTGTAGGGAGGACGAAAATGACCTAAATGTTCATCCAATGACACAAAACACCTATTGGATGCACAAGATTGGTTAGAAAGCTAATTGGACAAGATTATGTTTTGGGAGGACGAAAATGACCTAAATGTTCATCCAATGATACAAAACACCTATTGGATGCACAAGATTGGTTAAAAACCCTAATTGGACAAGAATTAGCCTAGGGAGGACGAAAATGACCTAAATGTTCATCCAATGACACAAAACACCTATTGGATGCACAAGATTGGTTAACAACCCTAATTGGACAAGATTAAGTGTAGGGAGGACGAAAATGACCTAAATGTTCATCCAATGACACAAAACACCTATTGGATGCACAAGATTGGTTAAAAACCCTAATTGGACAAGATTAAGTGTAGGGAGGACGAAAATGACCTCAATGTTCATCCAATGACAGAAAAACACCTAATGGATGCACAAGATTGGTTAAAAACCCTAATTGGACAAGAATTAGCCTAGGGAGTTCGAAAATGACCTAAATGTTCATCCAATGACACAAAAACACCTAATGGATGCACAAGATTGGTTAAAAACCCTATTTGGACTACATTAAGTGTAGGGAGGACGAAAATAACCTAAATGTTCATCCAATGACACAAAACACCTATTGAATGAACAATATTTGTTAAAATCCCTAATTGGACAAGATTAAGTGTAGGGAGGACGAAAATGACCTAAATATTCATCCAACGACACAAAACACATATTGGATGCACAAGATTACAAGATTGGTTAAAAACCCTAATTGGATAAGAATTAGCCTAGGGATGACGAAAATGACCTAAATATTCATCCAATGACACAAAAACACCAAAAGGATGCACAAGATTGGTTAAAACCCCTAATTGGAAAAGAATTAGCCTACGGAGTTCGAAAATGACCTAAATGTTTATCCAATGACACAAAAACACCTAATGGATGCACAAGATTGGTTAGAAACCCTAATTAGACAAGATTAAGTTTAGGGAGGTCGAAAATGATCTAATTGTTCATCCAATGACACAAAACACCTATTGGATGCACAAGATTGGTTAAAAACCCGAATTGGACAAGATTAAGTGTAGGGAGGACGAAAATGACCTAAATATTCATCCAATGACACAAAACACCTATTGGATGCACAAGATTGGTTAAAACCCCTAATTGTACTAGAATTAGCCTAGGGAGGACGAAAATAACCTAAATGTTCATCCAATGACACAAAAACACCTAATGAATGCACAAGGTTGGTTAAAAACCCTAATTGCACAAGATTAAGTGTAGGGAGGACGAAAATGACCTAAATGTTCATCCAATGACACAAAACACCTATTGGATGCAAAAGATTAGTTTAAAACCCTAATTGGACAAGAATTAGCCTAGGGATGACGAAAATGAACTAAATGTTCATCCAATGACACAAAAACACCTAATGGATGCACAAGAATGGTTGAAAACCCTAATTGGACTACATTAAGATTAGATAGGACGAAAATGACCTAAATGTTCATCCAATGACACAAAACACCTATTGGATGCACAAGATTGGTTAAAAACGATAATTGGACAAGAATTAGCCTAGGGAGGACGAAAATAACCTAAATGTTTATCCAATGTCACAAAAACACCTAATGGATGCACAAGATTGGTTGAAAACCCTAATTGGACTACATTAAGTGTAGGGAGGACGCAAATGACCTAAATGTTCATCCAATGACACGAAACACCTATTGGATGCACAAGATTGGTTAAAAACCCTAATTGGACAAGAATTAGCCTAGGGAGGACGAAAATGACCTAATTGTTGATCCAATGACACAAAAACACCTATTGGATGCACAAGATTGGTTAGAAACCCTAATTGGACAAGATTAAGTGTAGGGAGGTCGAAAATGACATAAAGTTCATCCAATGACACAAACACATCTATTGGATGCACAAGATTGGTTAAAAATCCTAATTGGACAAGAATAAGCCTAGGGTGGACAAAAATGACCTAAATGTTCATCCAATGACACAAAAACACCTAATGCATGCACAAGATTAGTTAAAAACCCTAATTGGACAAGATTAAGTGTAGGGAGGACGAAAATCACCTAAATGTTCATCCAATGACACAAACACAACAATTGGATGCACAAGATTGGTTAGAAACCCTAATTGGACAAGCATAAGACTAGGGAGGATGAAACTAACCTAAATGTTCATCCAATGACACAAAAACACCTAATGGATGCACAAGATTGGTTAGAAACCCTAATTGGACAAGATTAATTTTAGGGAGGACGAAAATCATCTAATTGTTCATCCAATGACACAAAACACCTTTTGGATGCACAAGATTGGTTAAAAACCCTAATTGGACAAGATTAAGTGTACGGAGGACGAAAATGACCTAAATATTCATCCAATGACACAAAACACCTATTGGATGCACAAGATTGGTTAAAACCCTAATTGGACAAGAATTAGCCTAGGGAGGACGAAAATGACCTAAATGTTCATCCAATGACACAAAAACACCTAATGGATGCACAACATTGGTTAAAAACCCTAATTGGACTACATTAAGTGTAGGGACGACGAAAATGACCTAAATGTTCATCCAATGACACAAAACAGCTATTGAATGCACAAGATTGGTTAACAACCCTTATTGCACAAGAATTAGCCTAGGGAGGACGAAAATGACCTAATTATTCATCCAATGACGCAAAAACACCTAATGGATGCACAAGATTGGTTAGAAACCCTAATTGGACAAGATTAATTTTAGGGAGGACGAAAATCATCTAATTGTTCATCCAATGACACAAAACACCTATTGGATGCACAAGATTGGTTAAAAACCCTAATTGGACAAGATTAAGTGTAGGGAGGACGAAAATGACCTAAATATTCATCCAATGACACAAAACACCTATTGGATGCACAAGATTGGTTAAAACCCTAATTGGACAAGAATTAGCCTAGGGAGGACGAAAATGACCTAAATGTTCATCCAATGACACAAAAACACCTATTGGACGCACAAGATTGGTTAAAACCCCTAATTGGAAAAGAATTAGCCTATGGAGTTCGAAAATGACCTAAATGTTTATCCAATGACACAACAACACCTAATGGATGCACAAGATTGGTTAAAAACCCTAATTGGACAAGATTAAGTGTAGGGACGACGAAAATGACCTAAATGTTCATCCAATGACACAAAACACCTATTGGATGCACAAGATTGGTTAAAAACACTAATTGGACTACATTAAGTGTAGGGAGGACGAAAATGACCTACTTGTTCATCCAATGAAACAAAACACCTATTGGATGCACAAGATTGGTTAAAAACCCTTATTGGACAAGAATTAGCCTAGGGAGGACGAAAATGACCTAAATGTTCATCCAATGACACAAAAACACCTAATGGATGCACAAGATTGGTTAAAAACCCTAATTGGACTACATTAAGTGTAGGGAGGACGAAAATAACCTAAATGTTCATCCAATGACACAAAACACCTATTGATTGCACAAGATCGGTTAAAAACCCTAATTTGACAAGAATTAGCCTAGGGAGGACGAAAATGACTTAATTGTTCATCCAATGACACAAACACACCTATTGGATGGACAAGATTGGTTAAAAACCCTAATTGGACAAGAATTAGCCTAGGGAGGACAAAAATGACCTAAATGTTCATCCAATGACACAAAAACACCTAATGGATGCACAAGATTGGTTAAAAACCCTAATTGGACTACATTAAGTGTAGGGAGGACGAAAATGACCTAAATGTTCATCCAATGACACAAAACACCTATTGGATATACAAGATTGGTTAAAAACCCTAATTGGACAAGAATTAGCCTAGGGAGGACGAAAATGACCAAAATGTTCATCCAATGACGCAAAAACACCTATTGGATGCACAAGATTGGTTAGAAACCCTAATTAGACAAGAACTAGCCTAGGGAGAACGAAAATGACCTAAATGTTCATCCAATGACGCAAAAACACCTATTGGATGCACAAGATTGGTTAGAAACCCTAATTGGACAAGAATAAGCCTAGGGAGGTCGAAAATGACCTAATTTTTCATCCAACGACACAAACACAACAATTGGATGCACAAGATTGGTTAGAAACCCTAATTGGACAAGCATAAGAATAGGGAGGATGAAACTAACCTAAATGTTCATCCAATGACACAAAAACACCTAATGGATGCACAAGATTGGTTAGAAACCCTAATTGGACAAGATTAATTTTAGGGAGGACGAAAATCATCTAATTGTTCATCCAACGACACAAAACACCTTTTGGATGCACAAGATTGGTTAAAAACCCTAATTGGACAAGATTAAGTGTAGGGTGGACGAAAATGACCTAAATGTTCATCCAATGACACAAAACAACTATTGAATGCACAAGATTGGTTAAAAACCCTTGTTGCACAAGAATTAGCCTAGGGAGGACGAAAATGACCTAATTGTTCATCCAATGACGCAAAAACACCTAATGGATGCACAAGATTGGTTAGAAACCCTAATTGGACAAGATTAATTTTAGGGAGGACGAAAATCATCTAATTGTTCATCCAATGACACAAAACACCTATTGGATGCACAAGATTGGTTAAAACCCTAATTGGACAAGAATTAGCCTAGGGAGGACGAAAATGACCTAAATGTTCATCCAATGACACAAAAACACCTAATGGATGCATAACATTGGTTAAAAACCCTAATTGGACTACATTAAGTGTAGGGACGACGAGAATGACCTAAATGTTCATCCAATGACACAGAACACCTATTGGATGTACAAGATTGGTTAGAAACCCTAATAGGACAAGATTAAGTGTATGGAGGTCGAGAATGACATAAAGTTCATCCAATGACACAAACACACCTATTGGATGCACAAGATTGGTTAGAAACCCTAATTGGACTAGATTAAGTGTACGGAGGTCGAGAATGACATAAAGTTCATCCAATGACACAAACACACCTATTGGATGCACAAGATTGGTTAAAAACCCTAATTGGACAAGAATTAGCCTAGGGAGGATGAAAATGACCTAAATGTTCATCCAATGACACAAAAACACCTAATGGATGCACAAGATTGGTTAAAAACCCTAATTGGACTACATTAAGTGTAGGGAGGACGAAAATGACCTAAATGTTCATCCAATGACACAAAAACACCTAATGGATGCACAAGATTGGTTAAAAACCCTAATTGGACTACATTAAGTGTAGGGAGGACGAAAATGACCTAAATGTTCATCCAATGACACAAAACACCTATTGGATATACAAGATTGGTTAAAAACCCTAATTGGACAAGAATTAGCCTAGGGAGGACGAAAATGACCTAAATGTTCATCCAGTGACGGAAAAACACTTATTGGATGCACAAGATTGGTTAGAAACCCTAATTAGACAAGAACTAGCCTAGGGAGGACGAAAATGACCTAAATGTTCATCCAATGACGCAAAAACACCTATTGGATGCACAAGATTGGTTAGAAACCCTAATTGGACAAGAATAAGCCTAGGGAGGTCGAAAATGACCTAATTGTTCATCCAACGACACAAACACAACTATTGGATGCACAAGATTGGTTAGAAACCCTAATTGGACAAGCATAAGACTAGGGAGGATGAAACTAACCTAAATGTTCATCCAATGACACAAAAACACCTAATGGATGCACAAGATTGGTTAGAAACCCTAATTGGACATGATTAATTTTAGGGAGGACGAAAATCATCTAATTGTTCATCCAATGACACAAAACACCTATTGGATGCACAAGATTGGTTAAAAACCCTAATTGGACAAGATTAAGTGTAGGGAGGACGAAAATGACCTAAATATTCATCCAATGACGCAAAAACACCTATTGGATGCACAAGATTGGTTAGAAACCCTAATTGGACAAGAATAAGTCTAGGGAGGACGAAAATGACCTAATTGTTCATCCAATGACACAAACACAACAATTGGATGAACAAGATTGGTTAGAAACCCTAATTGGACAAGCATAAGACTAGGGAGGATGAAACTAACCTAAATGTTCATCCAATGACACAAAAACACCTAATGGATGCACAAGATTGATTAGAAACCCTAATTGGACATGATTAATTTTAGGGAGGACGAAAATCATCTAATTGTTCATCCAATGACACAAAACACCTATTGGATGCACAAGATTGGTTAAAAACCCTAATTGGACAAGATTAAGTGTAGGGAGGACGAAAATGACCTAAATATTCATCCAATGACGCAAAAACACCTATTGGATGCACAAGATTGGTTAGAAACCCTAATTGGATAAGAACTAGCCAAGGGAGGACGAAAATAACCTAAATGTTCATCCAATGACACAAAAACACCTAATGGATGCACAAGATTGGTTAAAAATCCTAATTGGACTACATTAAGTGTAGGGAGGACGGAAATGACCTAAATGTTCATCCAATGACACAAAACACCTATTGGATATACAAGATTGGTTAAAAACCCTAATTGGACAAGAATAAGCCTAGGGAGGACGAAAATGACCTAAATGTTCATCCAATGACACAAAAAAACCTAATGGATGCACAAGATTGGTTAAAAACCCTAATTGGACTACATTAAGTGTAGGGAGGACGAAAATGACCTAAATGTTCATCCAATCACACAAAACACCTATTGGATGCACAAGATTGGTTAAAAACACTTATTGGACAAGAATTAGCCTAGGGAGGACGAAAATGACCTAAATGTTCATCCAATGACACAAAAACACCTAATGGATGCACAAGATTGGTTAGAAACCCTAATTGGACAAGATTAAGTGTAGGGAGGTCGAGAATGACATAAAGTTCATCCAGTGACACAAACACACCTATTGGATGCACAAGATTGGTTAAAAACCCTAATTGGACAAGAATTAGCCTAGGGAGGATGAAAATGACCTAAATGTTCATCCAATGACACAAAACACCTATTGGATGCACAAGATTGGTTAGAAACCCTAATTGGACAAGAATAAGCATAGGGAGGTCGAAAATGACCTAATTGTTCATCCAATGACACAAACACAACAATTGGATGCACAAGATTGGTTAGAAACCCTAATTGGACAAGCATAAGACTAGGGAGGATGAAACTAACCTAAATGTTCATCCAATGACACAAAAACACCTAATGGATGCACAAGATTGGTTAGAAACCCTAATTGGACATGATTAATTTTAGGGAGGACGAAAATCATCTAATTGTTCATCCAATGACACAAAACACCTATTGGATGCACAAGATTGGTTAAAAACCCTAATTGGACAAGATTAAGTGTAGGGAGGACGAAAATGACCTAAATATTCATCCAATGACACAAAACACCTATTGGATGCACAAGTTTGCTTAAAACCCTAATTGGACAAGAATTAGCCTAGGGAGGACGAAAATGACCTAAATGTTCATCCAATGACACAAAACACCTATTGAATGCACAAGATTGGTTAAAAACCCTTATTGCACAAGAATTAGCCTAGGGAGGACGAAAATGACCTAATTGTTCATCCAATGACGCAAAAACACCTAATGGATGCACAAGATTGGTTAGAAACCCTAATTGGACAAGATTAAGTGTAGGGCGGACGAAAATCACCTAAATGTTCATCCAATGACACAAAACACCTATTGGATGCACAAGATTGGTTAGAAACCCTAATAGGACAAGATTAAGTGTATGGAGGTCGAGAATGACATAAAGTTCATCCAATGACACAAACGCACCTATTGGATGCACAAGATTGGTTAGAAACCCTAATTGGACAAGATTAAGTGTAGGGAGGACGAAAATGACCTAAATATTCATCCAATGACACAAAACACCTATTGGATGCACAAGATTGCTTAAAACCCTAATTGGACAAGAATTAGCCTAGGGAGGACGAAAATGACCTAAATGTTCATCCAATGACACAAAACACCTATTGAATGCACAAGATTGGTTAAAAACCCTTATTGCACAAGAATTAGCCTAGGGAGGACGAAAATGACCTAATTGTTCATCCAATGACGCAAAAACACCTAATGGTTGCACAAGATTGGTTAGAAACCCTAATTGGACAAGATTAAGTGTAGGGAGGACGAAAATGACCTAAATATTCATCCAATGACACAAAACACCTATTGGATGCACAAGATTGGTTAAAACTCTAATTGGACAAGAATTAGCCTAGGGAGGACGAAAATGACCTAAATGTTCATCCAATGACACAAAAACACCTAATGGATGCACAACATTGGTTAAAAACCCTAATTGGACTACATTAAGTGTAGGGACGACGAAAATGACCTAAATGTTCATCCAATGACACAAAACAGCTATTGAATGCACAAGATTGGTTAAAAACCCTTATTGCACAAGAATTAGCCTAGGGAGGACGAAAATGACCTAATTGTTCATCCAATGACGCAAAAACACCTAATGGATGCACAAGATTGGTTAGAAACCCTAATTGGACAAGATTAATTTTAGGGAGGACGAAAATCATCTAATTATTCATCCAATGACACAAAACACCTATTGGATGCACAAGATTGGTTAAAAACCCTAATTGGACAAGATTAAGTGTAGGGAGGACGAAAATGACCTAAATATTCATCCAATAACACAAAACACCTATTGGATGCACAAGATTGGTTAAAACCCTAATTGGACAAGAATTAGCCTAGGGAGGACGAAAATGACCTAAATGTTCATCCAATGACACAAAAACACCTAATGGATGCACAACATTGGTTAAAAACCCTAATTGGACTACATTAAGTGTAGGGACGACGAGAATGACCTAAATGTTCATCCAATGACACAAAACACCTATTGGATGTACAAGATTGGTTAGAAACCCTAATAGGACAAGATTAAGTGTATGGAGGTCGAGAATGACATAAAGTTCATCCAATGACACAAACACACCTATTGGATGCACAAGATTGGTTAGAAACCCTAATTGGACAAGATTAAGTGTAGGGAGGTCGAGAATGACATAAAGTTCATCCAATGACACAAACACACCTATTGGATGCACAAGA